>PJAB01000350.1:0-29065 GCA_002887195.1 Chrysochromulina parva | reverse complement strand
TTGCCGTGTGTGGCGTGTGTACCCATCCGTGTTCAGGGGGGTCGCCGCGCCGTAGCAGTCCTAAGGGAGGCCAGTAGGCCAAACCGTCTATACTATTCACACTGGGATCGAGACGCTGGAAAGTCCTGCGTCGTCAAGCTCGCCTACATGTACCCGGACGACGCTGCTGAGAGTATGGAGGACGAAGTCTACATGGAGCTCCTGTCGTTGCCAGATGACCTGCTGCCGCAAGTCACGACGCTCACGCTCGCATCCGTCGTCGACGTAGTCAATCTGTCCTCTACTTGTCGTCGCCTGAATGCGGTCGCCGCCGACGAGGCCGAATGGGAGAGGCGGTACCGCGATCGTTGGAAGCATCCTGTTGTGGAGCCCAGCAGCTGGCGTCGTGAGTTTGGACGTCGTCACGCCAAAGATCGGCAAGCGGAGCGTTGCATCGTCGCCCTGTGCAATGAGCGCTCACGATTCTCCGCGTGGCAAGAGCTGCTCTGCCTTGGCGAGGAGGTGCAGGACAGGGTGGCGGCGATCGCTACTGGAAGGCTCTTGACCTGCGCAGCTCCGGCCGAAGAACTCGAGCAGGCGGTGCGCGAGGAGGCCAAAAAGGCCGTGGTGGCACTCAATGAGTCGGTGGTGCTCGGCAAGTGGCGCCGTGCCATGGCGAGTGCGCAGGCCTCCAGCTCGCGCTCGGGCAGTTCGGCGGCCTCGCCTCCGGCTGTCGAGGTGGGTGCGATGTTGCTGGTCGAGTTATACCGCACGTGTGAGCAGCTGTTGCATCCGGAGACAATCATCGATGTGCGTGGGCGCGCGCACGCCCTTTCCCCAGCTCTCTGCGCTGCGTGTCGCTGTGCCCTTGCTCCCTCCTCCCGAGGCCTTGGCCATGCGCGCTCGCTCTCGCTCCGCCGCTTATACCCTCGGTGCCACCCACTCCACCCAGACTCCTCCCGATCCCCACCCCACGCCCCCCGCCCCCCGCCCGTGCCCGCGCACCCGGCGCAGGTGACCGCCGAGCTTGAAGCGCTCGCGCAGCGCCTCCGGGCTCGCCTTGCACTACCTGTAACGGCTCTCTCAGCGGTCACCGAACTAAGTCGGATGCTCTTCGAGGAGGATGGTTTCAGGGGCAACACGGAGGACTACTACTCGGTGGGCAACTCGCTGCTCGACCGTGTGCTCGCTACTCGGATGGGCATCCCAATCTCCCTTTCGGTCCTGTTCGCGGCAGTGTGTTCACGTGTCGGGGTTGAGCTCGACATGATAGGATTACCCGGTCACTTCCTCGTGGCCACTCGACCACAGGCGGTGGGAGAGGAGCGCATCTTCGTGGACGTCTTCCACGGTGGCCGGCTGCTCACTCTCGAGCACTGCAAGCTCATAGTCCGCTCGTACAACGTGCCCTGGACCAACGACCACGCGCAGCCTGTCCCTCTCGCTGAGTTGTGGACTCGCCAGCTTCGCAACCTGCTCAACTGCCACACGCAGGCGGGCGACCTCGAGCTCTTGCGACGGGCCGAGCAGCTGCTGCTCACGGAGCGGGAGTCACCCGCGACGGCGCGGCCCTACCCGGCAACCCGCTCGGCCGCGCCCCATGGCGGCGCTGATCAAATCCTTGCGATCCTGCAAGCCATGCTACGCAACCAGACGGCGCCAAGTGGTGGCGAGTAGAGGAGAGAGGAGAAGCGCGTGACGCGGTGGCCTCGAACGGAAGGGGTGCGTCAGTGCTACCATTACGGCAGGTGCTGGCTGGTGGACTCAAGACAGTCGCGGGCGGTTTGACCCCTGGTGGTCGACCCCCACAACAGCCTAAATTTAAAAGGGAACCTTGTAGCACTTTCTGCAGTTTGTAGCAGTTTCGTCACAAGTTACAAGTTTCGCGGACTCAAAGGACTCAAGAGCGCCCGATCTTTTTGCTTGTCGGCCGGACGCAACATTGACAGGTCCGTCCTAGAGCATGCTCTCGTTTCGCTCGTTCCGCTCCAAGGGCGTGCGTGCCGCAAATCCTGAGCCGGAGGCCCCGGCGGCGTCACCACGAGCGCGCGAGGTAGCAGCGTTGGCGACGGCGGCGCGAGAGAAGCTATCGGCGGAGCTCCCTGGACAGAGCGAGCGCGGCGAGAAGATAAACGTTGTCGCTCTCATGACGGAAGCGGCCAAACTCACGGCGCAGGTGGCTGAAATGGCCGCAGAGATTGAGAAGCTCAAAGCGGGCGGCGAGGGTGCTAGCACAGGATGTGCTGCTTCCACGGCGGCGGGCAGCACTGCAGGGGTGGCGATCGATATTCTGAAGGCCGCGGAGAAGGGCGACTTCGAGGCGGTCAAATCGGCACTCGCCGTGCGGCCCGCCGACAAGGAGGCCACGAATCGCTTCGGCCGCACGCCACTCATCGAGGCTGCGCGGAACGGCCACAGGCATGTGGTCGAGCTACTGCTGGAAAAGGGAGCCGATAAGGATGTGCGCAACAAGTTTGGGCAGTGCGCGGCTGATTTTGCGGTCGAGAAGGGCCACTGGATGGTGTACGCACGCCTCGACCCGATCGGCGCGATGGTCAAGAGCGAGGCGGTGCACCGCAGGTTTGCGGACGCGGCCGTAGTTCATGTCCTATCCACTCGCTCGCGCAAGGACGCGTCGCAGCTGGATCGTAAACACCCGGCGTTTGTGCGCATGGCCTGCGAGCCGACCCGCACCGCCGAGAACCTGCAGCGCTACCTCGAGGAGGTTGAGGGCGTTCGCGTCTTCAACCCAAACGTGGATAATGCTTTCCTTTTGGGGGGGCTCACCGACCCCGAGGCGGTGCTCGAGCGCAAGCTGCTCAATTGGCGCTCAGCCGAGGTGGGGCTTGACCGGGCTCTGCAGACGGGTGGTTGTGTGCTGCAGCTCATCGTGCCGCCTGGCCCGAGCGATCTGCAGCTGGTCGAGGCCGCCATGGCTAGAGATAAGCTCGTGCCTCTGGTGCTCGTCGATTGCACTGCAATCCCGAGCGAGGCTTACGATTACCATTTTGAGGAGATGGAGAGCGTCAAGGCGCTGCGGGCAGCGCCCGCGAAGGCGGCGGAGGCTGCGGCGGCGGAGGTTTCTGCTGAGGCGACGGCGGTGGTGCCTGCGAGAGACCAGTTGATCTTGATGTCTCTCGAGTCCTCCAATAGCCGGTCAGCCAAGTCCGTGGCGGAGGGAAAGGAGGACCTCAAGGCGAAGCTGGCACAAAAGAAGGCGGAGAGAGCTGCCAAGAGCAAGGCTGAGACAGAGGCCAAGGCGGGAGGAGGTAGCAAGGAGATGCTCGGGTTCGCGAGCCCGCAACTCGTGGCGTGAGGCATGATGGTCTGATACCTTGGTGTATGGTCGTCACGTAACGTAAAGCGGCCACCTGCCCGCGCGGGCCGCGGCCGGGAGCGCGTTAGAGGTTAGAAGTCGGCCGTACATAGTGCGACGTATAAGAAACGAATCTAAAATCTCGTGTGCGTGTCGTGTGTGGACGTGGGAACAGATTCTGGTTTCTACGAGTAGCGTTTCAGGTTCGACGTGTACGAACACGCCGCCCCTCAGGTGCGCTCGTGCGCACCATAAGCCGCCGCAGAGAGCAATGCGAGGAGCTCGGGCTCGCGTCGCGCCACAGCAGCGTCGAGCGCCTTCGCGTCACGTGCTGCTCCGACCTCGAGCAGCTCGCGGACGACAGCTGCGTCACCCCTCTCGGTGGCAATGAGGAGCGGCGAGCGCGCGTCGTTGGCAACTGCGCTGTGGGCAGCACCCGCCTCGCGTAGCAAAAGGCGCACAGCGCTTGCGTGCCCGGCCTTCGTGGCCACCACGAGCGCCGTGGCGCCGTCAGAGCGGCGAGCCTCCACGTCCACTCCTCGGCCCAGCAGCCATCGAAGCGCTCCAAGCTGGCGCGAGGGATTCTCGCCAAGCCCTTCGTCGCCTGCTGCAACTAAAATGAGTGCTGTGCTGCCGTCGTGCGTTCGCATCTCCCACGGTGGCGTGCGGCACCCCGACAGCGAAGCTTCTTGAGAAGCTTCTGCTGAGGGCGACGCTGTCTCGGCGCACTCCTCCCCGTGCGACTCATACTGTGCCAGCACGTCAAGAACCTCCACGTGCCCTCGGACGGCAGCCATGTGCGCCGCATTCAGCCCATTCCAGTTGGCCCGCCGCATGTCTGCGCCGTGGCGCAGCAGGACCCGAACGGTCAGCGCACTGCCGCGCTCCGCAGCGGCGAAGAGGGGTGTGGTGTGTACCTCGTCGACAGGGGCGTCCACCGCGGCCCCTGACCGCAACAACGCCTCCACCGCCGCGGAGTGCGTCCCCTGCGCTGCAAGGTAGAGAGCGGTGGCGCCGTGCATCCTCGGGCCCGCTCGTGTGTTGGCCTCCGCTCCGGAAGCGAGCAGCAGCTCGACGACGCTCACGTGGCCGTTGGCGGCGGCGCGCATGAGAGCGGTGACGGCCCAAGGTGCCGGGGACGAGACGGAGGCGTTCGCGCCCGCGTGGAGTATGGTCGCACAAGTGGCCAGCTCCCCTGAACTCGCTGCGACAAGCAGCGCCTCATTGCCTTGCGAATCCTTCGCACGCGCCTCCGCCCCATGCGCCAACAAGGCGTCGACCACCGCAGCGAGCGCACGCCCACGCAGCACGCCGCCCCGCAATGCCGCGTGCAGTGCCCCCCCGTCCTCCGGCGGCCCGAGCCGAGGTGAAGCCCCCGCCTCGAGCAGCAGCGAGATCACACCTCGCTGGCCGCGCAACGCAGCATGGGAGAGAGGCGTCGCTCCGTGCTTGTTGGCCAGGTCGACGATCGCGCCGAGCGCGAGTAGTGTGCGCACGACGGTCGTGTACCCTGCACCGGCGGCCACAAAGAGAGCTGTGCTGCCATCCTGCGGCGTGCGCACGTTCAGATCGGGAGCCGGCGACGCCCGCGCGAGCGTGAGGGCAATGTCTGGATGCCGATACTGCAGAGCGAGCACGAGCGGCGTGACGCCTTCCATGGAAGCGAGCTGCCTCGCTCCGCGCTCGAGCAGCAGCGCAACGGTCGCCCTGTGCCCATTCTCGACGGCCGCGTGCAGCGCCGTCGCGCCGTTGGCTCGCTCCGTGTTCTTTGCTGAGTACAAGCCGCCAGCGTGCAGTGGCTCGGCTGCACCAGGCACCGAGACGGCCGTTGAGAAGCCGCCACGTGGCATCTCAAAGTTCACGTCGGCTCCCGCATCGAGCAGCGCGGCCGCGGCGCGCGTGAAGCCACGCTGCGCCGCCAGGTACAGCGGTGCCGTATCGCCATTGAGCAGCTTTGAATGGTTCGCTCTGCACGGCGGCGAGAGGAGAGCGAGTACCGCACGTGGCTGGTCGCAGTCGGCAGCCGTGTGCAGCGGAGTACCGCCCGTCGACTTGCGCGCATTGGAGTCGGCGCCGGCAGTGCACAGCGCTTGTATCACGCCGACATGCCCCATCTCGGCCGCAAAATGAAGCGCAGTGCACTGTGCAAACTTGTGCGTCGCATCCACGAGAGTCGCAGCACTCGCCAGCAGCTCTTGCGTCGCCTCGAGGTGACCCATCGCGCTTGCCACGTGTAGGGCGGTGGCGCCAGATCGGCTCGTGGTCTGCGGATCAGCACCCGCGTTGAGAAGCATGCGGACGATCGCAGCGTGCCCGGTGGAAGCTGCCGCGTGCAGCGGTGTCATGCCGTCCTCCGCCCTGGCGTCGACTGCCTGCTCATCGGCGTCGAGGAGTGCCCGAACCTCGTCGAGAAGCCCGCGCGCCGCGGCCGCGTGCAGCCTACCGCCGCCACCCTGCTGGAGCGAAGGCACCACGCTAAAGGCCACCAGGAAGCGCGCCGAGTCGATGACACCCTGCTTGGCGGCCTGGTAGTGATGCCACGCCTCGTCCGCTGAGAGCTCGGCGCTCACGGGGCCGGCACGCGGATCGGACAGACCAGCCTGGTGTGGTGCGACGACTGTGTCCCACGCGTGGCCCACGTGTTTCATAAGCTGCACGGGCGATTCTATGGAGATTCGCTTCGTCGCAGGTGGCAGACGCACCTCAAGTGTGGCCTCTCGGCCTTCACTCCCCACGCCAATCCCCAGTGCCACCGGCGTGTACGTGGAGAGCGAGCTGGAACTGCCACTAGCGGTTTTGGAATGCCGGCTACGTTTCCTTTTCTTCTTGGCTTCTATTGACGGCGCTTGTAGCAGGGTGAGCAGCAGCGCGAAGAGGAATTTCAACATCGAACGCATGTGAGGGTGCTTTTTGCGTGCACTTTTTGCGGACTTCGGCAAACTTTTCTTCTCGCATATCGGTATTTGTTTCAAGTCGAGACAAGACTACTGACAGTGTGTACGGGGTCTTTCAAAGACCCACGGAGCTAGGAGTCTAGGACGCGCGTCGGCCGTCGCGGTCGCGCATACGCTATACCTCTGGAAGTACATGGTGCATTTGTACCATGGGGTTTAGGCAGGATGATGAGCTAGCACCAGCGCCGGCGGTCGTCGATGCGCTTGACAGCGCTGGTGACAAGGTCAATGCAGGCGATGAGGGCGATGAGAGGAACGAGGGCGATGCGCATGAGGAGCTATACGGCTGCGAGAGCGTAGCGGAGCTGACTCGGAGCTGCCGCTCTCGGAGGTATCGCTCGCCGGGGCTGGGTGGGCGCGACGTGGCAACTTGGGTCGCCATCTCGTATGCCTCGGGGATGGAGGGTGACGATCGGAAAAGCTGGTCCAGCACCGTGCGGCGGCTACGGGTGCCGGGTCGCCCACTTGCAACTCCGTTGCTGATAATCCCAAGAATGCGGGGGGTCAGGATTGTCGATGATGGCGGGCGTTTCTTCTTTGGAGCAAGTCTTCCGACGCGCGGCAGCTCTTTGGGGGAAGTGGCGAGGTCCCGCATCACCATTCGGATATCGTTCTCGACGGCTTTCTCGTACGTGCATATTGCAGAGAAAGACTGGGATTGAGGCATCCATGGTACTACGGCCACGGACTGCCGAGCGGGGAGACGGGAGGCTGCTCGGAAGGAAGCTGCGCTGGAACTCAGTAGTGCTGACTCAGCAGCTCGACAGGAAGCTGAGCTGCTCCTCAGAGCTGATGCGGCGCAAGCAATGTTGTTGTGTTCCAGACCAAGTTTGTCAAGGTGGATGAGAACCATGATAGAGAGATAGAACAGCTGTTCAACGCACTCTCTTGTTAGCAGCCCCTACTCACGCTCGGCCAAACAAGCGTGAGTTCTGCGTCCTCTCCAATCAATGAGACAGAGTGGCAACCTCGTGCGAGTCGCGGCACGTCTCTGAGAGGCGCGACGTTCCGACGATGATCGATGTGAGGCGTCGAAAAGTATAGAGAGTTTACCGGTACCGGTAGAGTGTTGGAACTTGAAACCAACTTTGGAAGGTTGGGTGCGCGACGGTTCTCAATTTCGCGTGTTTCCACATGGGATGTAGAATATGGGTATGATTTAAGCTGTGTGCAGGCAAGCTATTGCTCTCATAGTCGCATACCTCTAACATACCTCGAACTGGTAACTCGTACCCGGCAAAATGATGCATCGTAATTCGTATCTGCAAAGTCGAATCTCGAAAGTGTGTGCGGCAACGCTGCACAACAGGCTTTTTGTTTTCAAAAACTGGCACGGCGGTGCGCGACCTATTATATAATAAATGCGCTACCCGATCGTTACGGCTTCCGGGCACAGGAACAGGCATCCGACAAAACTTCCAGAAACATGGTACGTGTGCAGCGAGGTCGATCTGCACTCAGCTGCTCCCATGTGCCATGACCTCGCATCTGCACTCAAGCTGCTCCCCTGCACTGTAGCTCCCTCAACGGCCGTGCAGCACACCCGCATGCTCACGCGCTCGAGAAGAGCATGAACTGGAGGAGCGAGTCATCATTGTGCTGCTCGTCGAGCACTTCCAAGGCATGGCAGAGCTCGAACAACGTTTCGACGCACTCATCCGCCGTGGCCTGCAGCTCCGACTTGCTCGCCTCGTTCACTCTGAGTGCGGCTTGGAGCTCCTCGATCTCGTGCAGCTCCACTGCGCTGAGGCGGGGCGGCGGCGTCGCAGCAGTTCGCGCCTGCTCCGAGCCTCTCAACGGCTGTGCCGCAGGGACCGATCCCACCGCCGCCGCTGCCGCCGCCGCGGCCGCGGTGGCTCGTGTGGCCCAACTGACACTTCCCCTGGGGGTCGGACGGCCGGGCTCGCTCATCTTTACGACGCTGCTACGGCGTGCGCGGCGGCGGAGCGCCGTGAGACGCATGCAATCACGCTGCGCCTGCTCGTCGAGAGTGCACAGCTGGGTCGTCAGCTGGAGTACCCTCTGCTCCACCTGCTGCTTCTGCTGCGTGAGTGCCTGTAGCTGGGCGCGCAGAGCCGCCACGTTCTGCGGGAGGAAGGCGAGGGACTGGCCGCGTTGCTTGAAGGCGCCAAGTAGGCATCGGACCTGCCGCTGTAGTAGCTGCACCCACTCCGCACGCGCCGCCTCGCTCGAGGCAGCGTACCGCCAGATGCGCGCCATGCTCCAGAGCTCAAACGCACTCCCTTCGGCGGCACTCCCCTCAGGCAGCGCGCGCACCTGCACCTTGGCCAGGGAGATGACCTCATGCACGCGCCTCGCCGTCCCTTCCGCTTCCGGCGTGAGCAGCAGCAGGATGTCATTGAAGAGCACCGCATACCGGCGCACGGCTGGCCGCGGCTCGTCCACGCACAGCTCGTCGAGTAGCCCCTCGCTCACATAACGTCGGTGCCGCACTGCAAGGCCCTCGATGAGCGGCGCTGTGCCCCCGTCGGCGGCGGCGGAGGTGGCGGCGTGCGCCTCGAGCGCGGGTGCGAGCTGCGACGCAAGCTCGGCGACGCGCGCGCGGCTTCGGTGGTCGGCAAGAGATGCCTCCACGACTTCGCACAGCTCATGCACTGACCCGAGCGCGCGGCAAAACTGAGACCGCTCAGGCGCCTGGAGCGGCGTGAGCGACAGCATCCTCTCCATGGCCATGCCGTACTCTGGAAGCCGGCGCAGCGGCGCGAGAATCAACGCGCCCAGCCGCGCTCCCGTGGACTCCTCCGCCGCCGTGAGCAGCGCTTGCACGCTCGCGTCGCTCGCCCGGAGCGCACCGAGCACCTGCTGGGCGGGTGCCAGGCCCGCCACGTACGTCGCATAGACCTTGTGCGCGGGGAGCAGCTGCAGCAGCGTGGCCGCCGCGGCCGCCGAAGGGGGCACTGGCATGGACGCGGCCGCCGTCAGTTGCGCCAGGAGCATGCGCGAGAGGTTGCGCAGCACTTGTACGTGGGCGAGCAGCCCGGCAAGGGGGACGTGACGCTCGAGAGGCAGAAGGAAGACGTTCACGAGCGTATGCAGCTGCTCAGAGTATTGCCGCTCGCTCGCGAGCAGTTCATGAGCCGCCCGACCGCGCGCCCGCATCGCGTGCAACGTCCGTCCACCACCCGAGGGGCGCCGTCTCGGCACGCCGCCGACGTGCCGTCCGCCGCGCTCGGCCGCTGCCTCCGTTGCGGACGACGCGCGCATGGCGCCGGCAGCAGCCGCCGAGCCTGCCCCCGCCCCTGCCCATTCGGCTTCGGAACCGCCGCCTTCGGTTGCGCCAGCGCCGGCGCTCGCGGGCGCGCCGAGCCAAGTGGCCACCCCTCGGCGAGCGGAGCGGCCTCGCCAGCTAGACTGCAACCGGCAGGCAGCTACGCCCGTCTCGCCATACGAAGGCGTCGGAGGACTCGGCGCCGCCGCGCCCGAGGGACGGGTGGCGGGCCGAGGGGTTGTTGTCGCGGTGGCCGCGAGGGCATCGGCGCGCCAAGCTGCCGTGGACGACAGAGGTGAGGCTGATCCGGTGCTGACGGCCGCGTCCATCGGCTGACAGCTAGCGAGGTGTTCGAGCTCAATGAGGACCTCCGACAGTCGCGCCTGCACGCTCGCCAATCGGGCTCCCGCCGGAGCTGTGCCGATAGCGCCGACCACGTCCGATGAGGAGAGCTGGGTCAGCGCGAGCTGCACCGTGGTGTGCACGCGCTCGGCGGTGAGTGCGACGAGCCGCGATGCTTCTCGATGGTGGCCGTGCTCATGCTCGGGCACTGACGCGAGCGGCGTCCGAGACTTGGGTGCCTCCGAAGTCATGGAGAGCATTGGCGTTTGAGTTATGACCGGCGCGACGGGCGGAGCGGGCACCAACAGGGCTGGCGAGAGGATTGGCACTGCTCTGGGCGTGCACTGTGGGGTCGTGGCGGCCGGACCGTTGCTCGGCTCCGGCGTGCGGAGCTCAGGCGCATTCGACCGGTCTGAGAGGGCTGAGGGAGACGGATGGGCGGCGGCAGCTGCGGCGGCCTCGATGACGGACTCGAGATCGCGTTTGAGCCGGTGCACGGCAGAGAGCCGCCTTCGGGGAGTCGACATTCGAACGGAGACTACGATCCGGTGTGAAGGTCAGTTACAGGTACTTGCATCGGCCCGTTTGGCCGTGCAGCCGCTGAGTGACAAAATAGGCGTCGCGTTTCGCCTCACGAACTGACTCGAAACCCCTTTTTGCTCACTCGAGTGCTCCGACCGTCTCACGAGCGTATCCATAGGGGGCGGTCCAGTTGGCGGTCCTGCGAGCGAGCAACAGTTCGCATGGCTATCGGGGCGATGGGCGTCAGTGGCGCCGTGGCCGTGCGCCGAGCAGCGGGCTTCCGTGCTCGGCAACGCAAGGCGGCACTGCGTATGGTGCAGCAACGCGCTCGTGCCGCACAGGTCGCCACGTGGATCGAAAAGTTTGGGAGCCCAGGTCGTGGACGCCTCGAGCGCGAGGAGCTCTCCCACCTGCTGCAGCACCTCAAACCGGAGATGGGCGAGCCCCATGCCCACGTGCTCGATCAGCTGCTCATACATGCTACGGAGGTCAAAACGTACTCGTTGCACATCCGCGGCGACCCTCATGGCACGGTGCGCGCGGAGCTCATCATGCTCACAGTGTCGGCGTACTCAATGTACTGCGCCGTCGCGGGTGCGTTTGATCGGCGGGCGGGCGAGAGCGGGCTGGTCGCGTTGCGCGATCTGCCCGCCCTGCTGCGCGAGGCGAACAATGGCATGCCGTGCGATACACGCGATTTCGACTACGTGATGGACTGCTGCGCGGCTCTGCTGCCCATGGGGTTGCCCCTCGAGCCCACCACGACGCTCTCGCGCGAGAACGTGCTCTCGCCCTTCCTTGCGAACGACATCAAGTTTGGCAAGCGCGTGTCCGTACATGCCCTCCTCGACGAGAACGCGAGCGACGAAACCGGCTCCACAAAGAGCGACGATATGGTCAGCGCCGAAGACATGATCAACGCCGAGGAGGATGAGGAAGACCTCCTTTGGGAAGGTGCGCGCGTGCACTGCGGGGGCGGCGGCGGAAAGGGCGGGGGGATGCGCACGGCGATGTGCCATCGCACGCTTTCAGCCTCCACACAGCCCCGCCCATTATGCTCAGACGGATCCGTGCTCTTCAGACTCTGCACCCCCCCCTCCTCCTCCGCGTCCCTCCGCCCACCTTCGCGCCCGTCGTGGTTGGCTCATCCGCTCTGCCTCCCCCCCCCCCCATTCGCACAGATATTGATGTGCACATATCGCGCTTCCGCTTGCGCCAAGGACGCGCCCTGCGCATCCAAACTGCGCTGCGCCGTTTCACTGCCGTCCGCTTCCTTGCGCGGTGCCGCCTCGCTGCCATCAAGGTGCAGAGCGCCGCCCGCCGGAAGTTCGCGTGGCAAAAGATGCGCAAACGGCGCAAAGCGGCTGCAATCATTGGCCGAATGGCCAAGGGCGTGAAGCCGCGCCGGCAGGCACAGCTGCGGCGAAAGGCAGCAACGGTCATCGGGCGCGTGGCGCGTGGGCGCGTGACGCGCTTGATGATCCTCCGCATGCGTTCGATGGTGGTTGCGGCGCCGTCCCTGCCACGCATGGGCTCTATGGCCAGCTTTGGCTCTTTGAAGGCCATCGGCTCTGTGAAGGCCCTCGGCTCGTTGAAGAGCTTCCGCGAGCGACGCTCGAGCACGGTTGGCAGCTTCTTCGGCACACAGCACACCATCACAGCACCGGCCACGGGATCATTCACAGCAACGACCAAGAGCGCGTCCCAGTTCCATCAACGCCCGATGTCTCGCGCCAACACCGTGCCCGTCCGCGGCGAGCGCAGGCAAGACCGGTCACGGGCGTGCATCATCTCCTAACGGGCGGTCGAGAGCATGCGCGCGCGCCAACAGCAACCGCGTCGCCGAGGGTGCATCATGTCGTGTGAGAACAGCGATCGATGCCGAATCAATTGTGCCTGAATGAGGTTGAGGAGCATGATGATGAAATGGTCGTGTCACGTGTCAGTGGGCGCGCGGGTGTGTTGCCGCCGCAGCCCGCACCCCGCGAGCTCCCCCGCGCCCCTTTCCCGGCTTTCGGATCTTTGGATCAGCGAAACTGCCAGGAGAACATGTATGCATTATCATGTCCATAACACGTGTGTGTCGCGAATACCGGGTTTTGGAGGTTTTTCCCTTTCCCAAACTACGCCGGCGGCTTTTGGCTGTGAATGAACAGAGTGTGAAGTTCTTGGTAGGAACTTGGCTGTGAATGAACATAGCCCAAGTTCCTGTACCAGTTCCTACCAACGAACTTCTCGTCGAAGTGAGGAAGGTCTGAGAGCTTCACCGAGAAAGCCGCTTGCAGAATCATAGGCATATGGACGACGATACAACCGACGTCGTCTCCTTCACGTCATCACAGCTCAACGATAGCCCGACTGTGCGTGCTGAGCTACGCGGCCAGCTCCAGCGCCTGAAGCTCGTCGAGGCCAACGTCCAGGCCTTCTCAGCATCCATCGAGAAGTTGCATGCGGCGCTCGGCTCGACAGTGATGGACGCATCCAACGTTGGCGCGCTGCTGAGCAGCAGCGAGCAGTCACAGTTCGACTTCCAGAATGTGTTCGTCCAAATGAGCGACTTTGCCGAGAACTTGCAGCAGCAACTTACGCAATCACTCGAGCCGCTTACCGAGTACAAAGCATCAATCGCGGCGGCTGCTCGCGCGGCGCGCAGCTTCGACGAGGAGTCGGAGGCGCTCGACAGCGTTCATCACAGGTACCTCTCGCTTTCGCGCGACTCGCCAATGGAGACGCGCGCGACGGCGCACTCGGACCTCTGCGACAAGGCCGCAGGCGTGGCGCTTTCCCTCTTCGACGCGAAGGCGGCGCTGCGCGACGGTTGCGCGGCGCAGCGCGTGGTACCGCAGCGCGCGCTTTGCGAGGTCCTCGTCGCGCAGCTCGCCTACCATCAGTCGTGCACGCGTCTGCTCTCCTCGATCATGCCGCAGGTGAGCGCCGTGATGACGTCGACGGACGCCACCACGGCAGCTCTCGCGGAGGCCCGTCAGGCCGACGTGGCGCAGCGCGCGGCCATGCCGCGGCCACAGGTGCGCGAGGGCACCACGCTTGCCGAGGGATGGCTCTACAAGGGATCCTTCAACCTGACGAGCGATGGCGCGGGCGCTGGGTTGAAGGAGCAGCTCAAGCCGTGGAACAAGCGTTGGTTCATCTTGTGCGACAATGGCAAGCTCTACTATTACAAGTCGCCCGAGGACGGGCGTCAGGCAAAGGTGCCGATTGATATGAACCTATTCTCGACGGTCACCGCGGACCACGGTCCTCTCGAATTCGAACTGCGCGCGGGAAAGCGCACGCTGCGCCTCAAGGCGGTCGAACAGACGGACAAGCAACGATGGATGGCGGCGCTCCAGAGCTACCTGGACGCGCACCAGGCGGAGCGGCAGGCAGCGACGCTTGCCAACCAGAAGCGCTTCCAGCCGGTGGGCACCGGCATCCGCGACCTCGACCAGAGGGCGCAGATGCACCAGCGGACGGAGCACGAAGGCTTTCTCTATCGACAGGACGCGGACCTGATGCGGCGATGGCGCAAGTGGTGGTGCGTCGTGAGCGACGGAGAGATGGTGTGCACTCTCTTCGAGTCACTGCGCGTGAGCGACCTGTCGATGGTGAGCAAAGGGCGCCCCGACAGAGGGAGCCGAGAGCACGCGAGCAGCAGTCCTTTCGAGACACTCGCCGAGACGATCGATCCGGTGCCCGCCAAGGCATCCTCGTCGGTCACCCTGTCTCTCGCCACCGTGAGTGTGCGGGAGGCGCGCCAGCTCAACGTGCCATACGTCTTTGAGGTCATCTCACCGCAGCACACGGTGGCGCTGCAGGCGCAGTCGTCCGAAGAGTTAGCGCTCTGGATGGAGGTGATCCAGAACGCGACCGCTTCGAGTCTCGGCTGCGTGATGCGTACGTCGTCCTCGGCCTCCTCAGGCGACAACCCGATCTTTGCCAAGGTCCGCCTCGCCGGGGGCAACGGCCAGTGCGCCGACTGCGGTGCGCCGAACCCGTCTTGGGCCTCGATCAACTTGGGAGCGATCGTGTGCCTCGCGTGCGCCGGCGTGCACCGCCAGATGGGCGTGCATATCTCCAAGTGTCGCTCGCTCGAGCTCGATGTGAAGGAATGGTCCGAGCCGCTCATCATGATGATGACGGCTCTGGGCAATACGACCGTCAATGCGGTCTGGCAGCCGGCGCTCGTCGAAGTGCCGCTCGCGGGCGCCGATGCGACCGCCGCGCAGCGCGAGGCCCACCTCCGCAAAAAGTACGAGAGCCGGGCGTACCTCGCTCGCCTCCCTAGCGGCGAGGAGCTTCGGCCGCCCGCCTACGCGCTCCATTTAGCGGCACTGCGCGACGACGTGCGGATGGTCGCCACGTGCTTAGCGCATCGTCTCGACGTGGACGCAGTCGCGCCCACGACGGCGCTGGGCGAGTGGACGGAGGCGATGGCGGATGAGCATGTGGGGCGGATGGCGGTGCACGTGGCCGCGGCCGCTGGCTCGACGCTCGCCCTCGAGCTGCTGCTGCAGAACCTCTCCACCTCCGCGGCTGGTATCGACGCGCGGGACGTGCTCGGCAAGTCGGCGATGATGGTCGCGGTCGAGAAGGGTCAAGCCAACTGCGTGCAGCAGCTGCTCACGCGCGGCGCCAACATCTCGCATGCCGACCATCAGCGGCAGACGCCCATGACTGCGGCCGCCGAGCGCGGCTTGCATGCGATCTCGGAGGCGATGCTCCAGTACAAGTTAGCGCAGGACGAGAAGCTGCTCCGGCAGAGCCTCGACTTGGGATGAGAGCCGGCGCCTCGAAGCAGGATGAGAGCCGGCGCCTCGACTTGGGATGAGAGCCGGCGCCTCGAAGCAGGCAGCGGCCGGCGGCGAAGAGGGGCCGGAGAATACCTGGTCTTGTACCCTCGCCGCGGAAGACAAGGGATTTGACGCGCCGCTCCAGTGTGGCCCACCGAAGCCCCCGTGGCCTAAGCTCACACGTCCCCCCTGAACCTTGTGTGCGTGTGTGCCCGTCCTCTGCGGTCATGCGCATGTAATGCGCATGCGCGTCTTACGCGCATACCCCCCATGGTTGGCGCGTCGTTGCTGCGCAAAATGAGCCGGGTGTCTCGCGGCACGTACCGCGTTGCGCGTACCGGGAACCGGCCCCCGCCGCCCCGCCGCCAGTGATCGCACGCCGGATCCGCGGTGCGTGCGCGTACGAGTTATGCTATATTAATTCTATATTAACGGCACACACGAGTTAACACGCGAGATATGCCGCGGCGCGTCGGCGCCCGCCGCGCGCGCGGTCGGTGCGTGTGGACGACTCGGGGTCGGCGGCGCGGCGCGCGCGCGTCCGCGTGTGCCGTGTGCGCGCGCGCCGCCGGCGCGCGGCGGCGCCTCGACGT
Organism: Chrysochromulina parva; assembly: GCA_002887195.1. Taxonomy (NCBI): domain Eukaryota; phylum Haptophyta; order Prymnesiales; family Chrysochromulinaceae; genus Chrysochromulina; species Chrysochromulina parva. The sequence goes on along the minus strand of PJAB01000350.1, from coordinate 13,340 downwards.
CCACAGTCACGGTGTCACGCCGCCGACGAAGCACCCGACGCAGGAACGAGCCGGGGGACCTAGAGTGCGACATGCGACCCGGTCAGCAGTCGTTTCAAACCCGAAAGTTCAATCTTGACATCGAGATCCGGTCCCAAAACATGTGTGACCGTGAACCAACGGCACAATGCGGTACCTTGTGTGTCGATTCAACTGACCCTTTCACATGCCAGAACCCCTCGGCAAGTATTCGCACCACGCGTACGCCCACGCGCAGCCCTGGACGAGCTTCAAGGGCAAGCAGGTCGGACGCAAGGAAATCTCAGCAAGAGAGGTCTTCCGGCCGGGCCACAAGGCGAATCCGGTGCTCGACGGTCCAGAGAATACCTCCACAGCGGCCGTCTATGGCGGTGGCATCGGCTTTCAGCCCCCGCCGCTAAACGCCGTGGAGCGAGCGCGGCGACAGTTTGGCTCGCACAGCTTGCCAGCGGACGACGCCCTCGGCCCGGTCGATCTCAACATGGAGCGCCAGATTCTCGCCATGGAGCGTCAGATTGCATCGGCCGCGCCGGTGGTGGTCAAGAAGAAGAAAAAGGACGAGCCGCCGCCAGACACGCTTCGCTGGGACCCGACGAACAGCGCGCAGAATGGCGCAAGCAAAGGCGGCCTCGCTGCAGCTGCGCGGCGCCGAGCGGCCGCGGCCGAAGCAGCAGAGGAGGAGGCGCGCGCGTCGGCGGTGGCGGCGGCCGCCTCGCAGCCCATCGCTGTGCGGCCGCGGCCGGAGAAGGACCTCACAGAACCGCCGAATCAGCGCATCCACAAGAGCGAGGCAGGGCTGCGACACGAGGAGCAGATGCGTGTGCGTGCCAAACTCGAGGCCGAGGCGCGCGCAGAAGCGGAGCGCGCCGCCGCGATGCAAGAAAGGTGGGCGGCGGGCGACCACCCGACGCCCGAGTTCCGCCACCCGGTGCTCGAAAGGTTCGGTGCTGACAAAGTGCAGGCGCTTAGCGACCCACGCGTGATCGCAGCACTACAGGCCAAGCTCAACGAGCCGAACGCTGCCTCTCGCGAGCTCTACAAGATGCGCAACACGCAACGCGTGAGCGCCGAGCGAAAGTATTGAGCATGTTCGAATGGATAGTGACGACGCACAACGTCGTGCGTGGCTGGGGCGCTATTGGTGTGTGGGCCGCCCGGGGTTAGACGCGGGGGTGCTCGCGAGACGAGGTTCTCATTTCTCGCCGTAAGACGCGCACCGGCGGGTACGGCGTACGCGTACGGCAACGCCAACGGTTAATATCGATCCACGGATCGGGCCGTATAGGTGCGTCTCTCGGTACCTATTCCTCGGGGTGCGTAATCCGTAAAACGTACCCTCGAGTATCACCTGTTCACCTGCGCGATCAGGGCGCACCTAAGACCTATCGTATCGTTCCGACCGCACATACCGAACGGACGGGATACAACATACATGTAAACATGAGTATAACGGACCACACATGACGATCTCTCACCGACACACAAAGCGAAGCCACTTGCAGACCTCCGGGGTTGTGCGCGGCGCTGCGGGGGGTCTTCTAGCTCTCTACGAATAACGAGGGGTCGGTGCGTCTCCATGCACGCGCCAGACCACGATAATGCACCGATTCGCATGCACAGTCAGCCACGAAGGCCATCGTCGCCACGAACCATGCATCCATTTGGGTACACGAGCTCCGGCTGCATGAGCTCCGGCTGCTCTCCATGGTGCCTTGACGCACGAGAGCCGGAGCTTGGTCCTGCCCCCCCGTACGAGAGGCACACAACACAGCACACGAGGTAGTCGAGGGTTTCGTCACACGAGCAAGGCGTTGCTCCTCGGCATCGAAAAGCAGCGAGCCTGCGGCGTCACGGAGCGGCTGCAGGAGGCGCGTGGGCTCGTTTCAGTGTAGGTCGCCCCATCGTCGACAGTCGCATACCGGATGAGGTTATGCTCCTTGACCTCGGACATGAGGCCGTCGGGCACCTGCATGGCCGCGCGCGGGTCCTGATGGATCACGTTGGCCGAGATGAGGCCGCGTGAGTGTGCGGAGAGGCAGAGGCTCCCGCCATTGCCGTCGCGGATGATATTGCCTGTGATGCGCGACGCGCCGCCTCGCCCGATGGCGACGCCAGCCATCTGGTTGGCGAAGATGTCGTTGTCGACGACCGATCCCTTGCCGTTCTCACACACGAGCACCCCAGAATCGCGCCCGTCGTGGATCTTATTGCGCTTGACGAGCGGCGCGCCCTCCTTGAGGATGGCGACGCCTGCCCGCCGGTTGCCGAAAATGTCGTTCTCCTCGATGCGCCCGCGCCCGCGCTCCGAGACGAGCACCCCCGAGTCCATGCCATCATGGATTTTATTCGCCATCACGAGCGGGTCGCCGCCCGAGAGGATGGCAATGCCCGCGCGCCCGTTGCATGCAATCACGTTGTCCTCGATGACGCCCTTGGCATTGTCGCACACGAGCACGCCCACTCCCTTGCCATGGTGTACATGGTTATGCAAAATGTACCTGCGGCCAGGGCGACGATGGCAGCGAGGACGAGGTGAGCAGGCGAGCGTGCACAAGCGCGGCGGGCTCGCCGCTCACTCAAGTAGTGACCAGGGCGGCGAAGCGCGCGGCGTCTCAGCAGGGATGGAGGCGGGCACGCCACGCACCCGCACGACTCTGCGCCTTGCACAACGATGCAGTGGCCAGTATCAGAGGAGACGGAGCACTCCTCCACAATCATCAATGCGCCGCCCTTGACCAGCACAGCGCCCGACATGGCGCTGCCGTCGTTCTGTGCTTTCTGCTCGATGCACACGCGCGCAATGCGGCACGCAATCCGGCTGGACGCCTGCGGTGACAAAAGGAGAGGCGACCAGTGCGGGCGTCAGCGTCATGGCGTACGTGCGAGGGCGAGACGCACGGAAAAGCGAGAGCGCAATCAACATCTCCGTGCGAATGATACGCACCTCGATCGTCGGACCGTCGGTGCCAATGATGGTGCAGCTGCCGTGTGGTCCTCTGCCGACGACCTCGACAGGCCGTTCGATCCGGAGTCGCTCATGGTACGTGCCAGGCTCGAGCATCACCACGTCGTACGGCTTGGCCCGCGAAAGCGCGTCATTGATTGTCAGATGGCTCCCGGGCTGCAGACCGCGCGGGTCGACGATGTGCGTCATGTACTTGGGCGATGGCGAGATGGGCACGGATGACATGATCTTGAGCGCGAAGCGACGTAGCTTCTGCGTGTGTCCGCCCAGCCGTGTGTTGGGAATTGGCATGTTCGCAGAGGCAATCAGCTGGCGCCAACCGCTTGACCACGAGTCGCGCCGCGCGAACTCTTGCTTCCAGTTTTCAGGCTCCCGCAGCGCGTTTGGACGGCGCTGATGGAGGAAGACTGTGCGCCAGATGGACTCGTCGATCGCATTCTTCAGTGCAGAGGCGCAGGCCTCCAGGCAGCAGAGCTCACGTGCGCCGATCGACGCCTGCTGAAGCACCGTGGTCAGGAGGTCGGTGGGCAACGCGAGCAAGGAGAAGCCAGAGCTGGGGCACACGTCCATGGGCGTTGCCTCAGCGCGCGACGTCCTACAGCCGGCTGGCAGCGCCCTCAGGCCGCTCGATAGCATTGCTGATGGCGTTGATGAGAGGATGTTTGATGAAAGCGAAGTGGTGCGCCTTCCGAAAAAGACGAAAAAGTAAAAATTGATGACGTCATTCAGTTTCGTCGCACCGGGTCGGTTCCGCACCCCTCGGTAAACACAAGTACTGATGACTAGCGGGCGGGCGACATCTGCGAACGGCTACGCTCCTGCGATGCCGCCAACACCATCCTCACCATTAGCACCGCCATTCTCTGCATTCCAGCGCAGCACCACGAGGTAGAACTGCTCGTCAAGGAAGCGCCCAATCTCGTCCGCGCCCTGGCCCATAAAGGAGGGAGTCACCACGAGCATGCCGAGCTCGGCGGCCACCTCGCCCAGCACGGCGAGCGACGGCATCTCCGAGAGCACGGTCATAGGGTTCTCCTTCTTCTCGCGCCGCACAAACTCCGCGCCCGAGATGTGCGCGATCACGATGCGAGAATCGGCGGTCTTCGCGAGTAGCCTCGAGGCTCGTGCCAGGACAGCGCGTAGGTTGGCGAAGAACTGGAGCGAGCCGTTGAGGACGATCGCGTCATAGGAACCCGCCGCGTCCGCCTCGTCGGCCACCGCTCCAAAGCTCTTGTCCTCAAAGGAGGCACCGCTCCATTTGGGGTCGGCGTGCGCACTCCTCGCCATATCGATCATGCGCGAAGAGAGGTCGATGCCGCGGTAGGCGGCGGGCGGGCAGCCCACCGCGATCGCAAACGGAAGCAGCAGGCCATTGCCGCATCCGACGTCAAGGAATCGCTTCGGTGACGGCCCGACGCCATCATAGGCGGCGCGTGCGATTGCAGTGAGGCGCTTCTGCGCTTCGATGGTCGGCGTTGTCTCGTGCGTCACTGGCAGGAACGCTGCAATCGCGTCCCACGTGAGCTCGACGAGCGCCGCGTGTGCATCCGGCCGCAACGGGTCCGTCTTGAGCGCATCATACAGCTCGGGCATGGCCTCCTCGAGGTAGGCGAGCGAGTAGCCGATGTAGCTCGTCCGTGCCTTCTCTACATCGCCATTACACTCCGCGAGCAATGCCGCCGCGTCCTCGTCAAGGTCCGAGGCGCCTTGGACGTAACGTGCGCAGGGATCCGCAGTCCTCCTGTGGCGCAATATGGCGCTCGGAGAGGATAGCAGAATTGCGGCAGCCCTCGGAGAGGATAGCAGAGCAGCGGTAGCCCACGGATGCACGGGCAGCAGAACGAGCAGCGCCCGAAACATGCCGTGCTGGGGGGTTGATCGGGCGTACGGACGGCGGACGGCGGCGTGCGCCGGCGGCCGATTCGGGAGAGGCCCGGAGGTGACGGGGCCCGGCGAGAGAAGTCCGAACTCGGGACCGTAATGCCGCGTGACAAAACCTCAATCTCCACTTTCGCGACCAAGATGTGCTGTACACTGTAGTGCGACTTCCAGTCGATACATGTATTCATACTGTACGAGGTGTCGATGGCTTTCTTCTCAGGTGAGAATGTCTGTCATCTTCGACGATGCACTTAAGACCCTTCGCCCTGCTTAGTCTCCTCATGCTGGCCAGCTGCGCGCTGGGCGGAGCGAAGTTAAGCGGCGCCCACGCTATGAAATTCCACGTCGCGCCGTTACAGTGCTACACCAACAGGCACCTGCGTGCCTTTTTGCGGTTCCTGTCACACGATGCGGTGCTATGGACGGAGATGGAGAAGGCCGAGGATCTCGCGAGCCTCAGCCAGCAAGCGCTTGCGCGTCGGCTGAGGCATATTGACGACGTGGGCGGTGGCACCTCGGTGCTTCAGCTCGGAGGCAGCCATATGGGCACGCTCTTGGTAGCGTCACGCCATGCGCGTACCTTTCGCTACTCGGAGCTGAACCTGAATGTAGGCTGTCCGTCCATAGAGACAGGAGGTGCGAGCTACGGAGCGGCACTGATGCGAGACGCGGCGCACACGCACACGCTTGCGGCAACGATGGCCGAGGCATTCGGCGCCCCGGTCTCTATCAAGTGCCGCCTCGCCGCCCATGATGCGGTGCTCGCCGATGGCAAGGTACCTATCACGCACTACGAGACGTTGGCCGCCTTTGCGGAGACCGTAACCGCGGACGGTGCGGTTGATCACCTGATCGTGCATGCGCGGGCGGCCGTTCTCGGCGGCCTCTCACCTTCAAAGAACCGTTGCGTGCCGCCCCTCCTCCCGGAGTATGTGCATCGGCTGGCCGCCGAGTTGCCGGGCGTGCGCATCACGCTCAACGGCGGCTTGGGCTGGGGCGAGAGCGAGCGAATCCTGCAAAGAGCGCGACAGGCAGGCAGCCGGCAGCCGGGCGCCATTGACGGCATCATGTGTGGGCGTGCCGTGCTTCGCTCGCCGCTCCGTCTCGTGGGTATCGACGCCGCGACCGGGTTGACTCCATTTGACATAGAGGCGCTGGGCGCGCGGTGCATTGATGCAGTTCGTCGATACCAGGCATATGCAGTACGGACGCTGGCGGCCACGGACGAGGATGTGCCTTCGATCACGGTACCATTGCTCCTGCTCCTCGAGGAGCTCCGCGAGGCTGCCGCTGAGGGGGCTGAGGGGATGGTGGCGGACGAGTTGGACGCATTGGGCGAGACCCACTTCGAGACCCACTTAGAGAAGCGAGCTCACTGGTCGTTGCCCGAAACGACGCTCGTGTGCGTGTTCATCGCGGTGTGGGAGGCGACCGTCGCGATCCTCGAGGCTACCGGCCGCGGCGGCAAGGGCGCGCGCTCCTCTCGCGCAACCGCTCCAAATGAAAGCGCAGCCCTCGACGAGCTTCCGTTCCGTCAGCTTGCCAATCTCATCGCCCAAGCCACCGGCAAGCAGGTGGCCAATAAGGTCGTGCGCAACCGCAAGGAGGACATCGGATCGGCGGCAGCGGCAGCGGTGCCCAAAGGCACGGCTGGCCTTGGGCGCCGTGATGGGCGCCGAGTGTCGACCCTCGTAGCCATGCAAGTGCGTAGCCGCGGTTGCCGAGTGACCATGCAGGTGGGCATGAGCGGCGGTGACCTCGAGGACGGTCGCGACGCCGCGCGGAACGCCCAGGTGCAAGCGCTTAAGAAGCTCCTGTACCAGCCGAGTGCGCCCAAGTCCGCGGAGGCAGCCGTCGCGGATGTCGGGCGGCACGCAGGCGACGACGAGGGCGCAGCGGCAGCGGGTCTGCTGCGCAATGTGCCCCTTGCGCGTTTTCAGATGGTTCTGCTGCCGCACCAGCAGGCGGCCTTCAACATCTTCCAGCCTCAGCTGCTCCACTGCTTCGAGACGCTGCTCGCGACGGCGCCTCCCTGGCGCTACGTGCATGTGCTGCTGCCAGGCGGCGCTGACAACCTCGCCAATCCCGCGTACGCTCTCCCCGGGCTGGCTGATGGGAGCTTTGTGGAGGATGGCGCGGAGGAGGGCGGTGAGGGCAAGGGCGATGAGGGCGGCGGCGGTGCGCCGGGCCCCCTGGCCACACTGTCAGGCACCCTGATGGAGATCGTCTGGTGGTCGCGGCTACCCGACGCCACTCTCTCCCTCGTGTGTCAGGGCCTTAGTCGCGCTGTGGTACTGCGCGGCACGCAGGGCATACCGTACGCACGCGCCGATGTGCTCTTGCTTCCCGACGCCGAGCAGATCGCAGCCGCGGCGCGCTCGCTCCCAGGGAAGCAGGCGCGCCCTTGGACGGGAGCGAGCAGCGTGCGCGGCATACGAGGCATCCGTTGGATTGGGGCACCGATCGGACCGGTAGGGGCACCGATCGGACCGGCTGCCAACGAGATTGTGCAGCAGAGCCGCAGCGAGACCGGCGCCGCGTCGGGCTCCGCTGACCGCGCAGGCGCTTCGGCGGCCCTCGTGGCAGCACACGGCGCCGTGTTGGCGCGAGCCATAGCCGAAGATGTATGCTGGCGCCCATTTGAATTCGCGCCCGTCACGGCGCCCGTCAGCCTCGACCGCCTTGTGCCGGGCCTTGCCGCGTTTGCCTCCTTCGCGCCGGCCGCTGCGGCCGCTGCGGCCGCGTGTGCAAGTGCTGCCGCGTTGACGAAGACCGAGGCAGGCACAGCAACAGGCGCCGCCACCACTGCGCTGGCGGCCGATGCAGCACGGGGCGGCGTGCAGTGGCGGCTAGTGAGGGCGGTGCTGGCGCAGGGGGACGAGCTGGCAGCGGCCGAGCCGACCGAGGCGGACGATGCCGAGGCGCTCGCGCTCGTCGAAGACGAGCTGTGGATCGAACTTGATGCGTTCCTGCGTGCGCTCGCCATGCAGCGCGGCGGCAACCTGCCTGCGCCCGCACAGATCCTCGCGCTCCTGCCACCGTCGCCCCGTGCCTGGCCCGCGGACTTCGTGCTTTCCCGGGTCGCCGAGGCGTTGAGAGAGAAGACCGAGGCGTTCGGTGTGGACCTCACGGAACCCTTTGTACCGTGCGATTCCAAGCTCTACACGGCACGGCGCCGGCAGCAGAGGCTTTCGTTCTGCGTCTGGGCCGTCATTTCGCAGGACTCGGGCCAGCTGTTGCGTGCGCTCGAGGCGTTCAGCACGCGAGAACGGCTCCAGCTGGCGAGCCAACGGCTGCGAGTGCTGCGGCAAGAGCTCGAGGGTAGCTCGGCGGCTGACTGACCCTACACCCTTGCCGTGCGGGATATGTTTTCCAAATTTGGCTCTCTCCGACTCGGGAGCATAAGGCAGAAGCGAATAATTGCGCTCTCCAAATCGGTCTGAGGCAAAACCAAAAGTCAGCCGTATACTCGCGGTCGGTAAAAATATTGAATTATTGATAACCCATCGGGGGGACCCGCGATGACGATCCGAAGAAAATCGGCGTCGGTGACTCGAGTCGGAACAAATAAACTAAAAAGCACACGGATATCCGAGATTGCACGGATGTTCGATATATTACCGATATATATTACATCTCGTATAGCCACGCAAACCCTCGGCCAACTGCCAACGTGCAACGACCACGGCACGGCGGCCCACAATAGGGAGGCCCCCAGCCCCGCCACAGTGAGAGCCGCAAACGGCCCCCGTCTCCGCCTTCCATTACGTCCTCGGTACGTAAGCAAAATGGATATGAATTTAAGAATTACACATGTGAGTGTATTTAACCATTGCGCATTGGCTGTGAAATGGATGAAGCGACTGTGACGTGTGCGAGGTGTTGCTCTTCACGCTTGACGTGTTGTGTGCATTCACATGAATGAATGAATGACTGGCACGGCGATTCGCGGTGCAAAAATATCCATGCGTCTCGTCGCCGCTCTGTGCCTCGCAGTCGCTTCGGCTGCCAAAACCGCCGCCGAGGAGCCGTTACTTGCATTGACAGATGCCAATCTTCTCGAAGCGATCGCCGAGCATAAGCTCATGCTGCTCTCGATCGGCATCGAGGGCTGCGTGCCGTGCGAAGTGCAAGAGCAAATGCTGCTGAGGGCGAAGAAGGACATCAGGGTCAAGAGCTCTGGCACCGTCACGCTCGCCAAGTACACGATCATCAGTCAAGACTCCCCTGCCATCGGCACCATCGTCGGCGGTGCGCTTACCATCCCTAAGCTGATCATCTTTCGCGAAGGAGAGGCAATGGACTTTGACGGTGAGGTGAGCAAGACGGGCGTGGTCGAGGTGATGCTGCGCGAGATGAGCAGAGACACTGTGCAGACGCTCAAGAGCGTCAAGCAGACCGAACGCTTCCTACACTTGGACTCGTGGTCGGCTCAGCATTCGGAGGAGGAGCAGCCCCCTCGTGTGGTCGGCTTCTTCCCTTCGAATCAGACCAAGGGCTACGGCGTCTTTCGCTCGATGGCGTGCAAGCTGCAGGGCATGATTGCCTTCGGCGAGGTCTTCGACCCGGCGCTCCAGAAAAAGTTCTTGGGCGCGCCTGCCAAGAAGTCGGTCGTGCGCATCGTCAAGGCCGATAAGAAGGAGCGCACGCTCACCTACTCTGGGCCGCTGGCAGTGCCGCCGATGGCGCGCTGGGTGGCGACGCACTCGCTCGCGGTGGTGCAGGACTTGACGACCGAGTCGTCGATCGAGGCACACATGGCGCGCGGCGTGCCTGTCTTTCTGCTCTTGATGCCCGACGACTACGAAGACTCTCTCTCCGACATTCTGAAGGTGTTCAAGAGTGTGGCTGCTCGGGTGCGCGAGCGCATCCTCTTCGCGTACGGCTTCAAGGACACCGAGCCGTGGCCCCAGTTCGCTCAGAGCCTGGGCATCGAGCGCGAGTCGACGGGTGCGTACTGGATGATCGTGGGCAACGGATACGAGGCGACCGGGCGAAACTGGTCAACGGCGTGGCTCAAACCGCCCAGCCTGGGCTTCACCATCTACGCGATGGAGGCGCGAGGCGGCGAGAAACCCGAGCACGTGACAGAGAAAAAAGTCAACAAGTTCGTCGACGGCTTTCTCGCGCAGGTGGACGCGATGGTGCCACCCGATGAGCACGTGGGCGTGGTCGAGGACGAGCTCGACGCAGTGCAGAGCGCAGAGGGTGGTGGCGCGGAAGGCGCAGAGGGTGGCAGCGACGCCGCCTCAGAAGGCGCTGCAGAAGCCGAGCGGCGCAAGGCGGAGGCGGCAAATTACGACAAGGAGCTGCGAAAGCTGATCGCAGCGCTCGAAATGAGCTTCAATAGTGGGGTCGCCAACATCAAAAAGGGGCTTGATGACGTGAAGGACACACCCGCCGTGCTGCCAGGGCGCATACCGGGGCTCACCTCGACCCTCGCCAGCATGGAGCTGAAGGTCAAGAAGGGCATCACAGACCTGAAGGCCAAGATGAGGGAAGTGGGCAGCAAGAAAGATGAGCTGTGATGTGAGTTGGGGGCGCAGCGTGAAGATCTAGGGCACAGCGGTGACGTGGCTGACGGCCTGACGCGCAGCATCACAATTCGCGCGCACACGGAGCTAAACATTTCGCACGCACGCACACTTAGCTATACGTCTTAGTACATACGTACCGAGGAGCGGAAGACTCCCGTCGTACACCGCACGGCCGTACCGCGTTTAGTAGTTGAGCTATCGGAGCGGAGGACATCCGATGTCCGATCTACATGCGATGCCCCGTAACAGCTAACTCCTAACACGATGCCCCCGGCCTCGTCGCTCGTCCGCGGGCGGTGTGATGCACGTTGCACCCGGGCGGTGCGGCGTGCGCGGGTGCGCCCGCAACGGTCGCGGTTTCGGCAGCTGCGCGCCTCCGCGGCGTATCAGCGGCGGGAACAGTCCGGCCGGGCACACGATCCCGGCCGGGGGATGAAGCCTTAAGCGCGGGCGCGCCCGCGCGCCCGTCGCGTGACCGTCGGGGCAGCCACCCGGGTCGTGCTGTGGGTAAGCGGTCGTGGGGGGGGGTGAGCCCCAGCCCGCAGCCGGCACGTGTACATTACAACCGTGAGGCCGTCGCGCGTCGGTGCGCGTCGGCCTCCCTCGAGCCTCGACGGCCTCCCGCGGTCCCGTAGCGGTCCCGCGCGCGAATGGCCGTATCTGAGACGACCGCGCCGGCGCCATCCGCATAGCGCGCGCGGAGGAGCCGGGCCGCCGCCGGAGCCCGGTCGGACGGGGAGGACGCACCCGCCACCCCAGGGCCGCAGGGCGGGGTGTGTGTTCCACTGCGGGCGCGTCGGACGGGCGGAATCGATCTAGAATACGAAATGCCCTCTTTCGTGGTGCTAAGCGCGCTCCGTTTCAGACACGTCGCGCGAATCGACACGTGCTTGTTCATCGGTCCAGCACGGTCGCGGTCCGCCACCGGCACCGCGGGGTTTGGGCTTTCTGCACGCATGTGGATAAAACGAAATGTCCGTTGTCCGATCTACGCGCTCTACGTATCTCTTTATGACAGTCGTCACACGCGACCACGCGGGCGGCCGTCCATCAACTCACCAACCCGGCCACTTTAAGGCCACTTTAGGACGGACACACCCTAACATATGATTACGCTCACGATGCTGACTTCTGAGCCTTTCTGCGTTTCCGTTCGACCGTCGGGCGCACAGACGCTGCGGTAGGAAGGAAGAAATGCACAGCACCTTTACGGACCGAAGGTCTGCCAGCCACTTGGTGCACTTGGGGCTTGGGCTTCAAAGGTCTGCCAGCCACTTGGTGCACTTGGGGTTTGGGCTTCAAAGGTCTGCCAGCCACTTTGTGCACTTAGGGCTTGGGCTTCAAAGGTCTGCCAGCTACTTTGTGCACTTGGGGTTTGGGCTTCAAAGGTCTGCCAGCTACTTGGAGCACTTGGGGCTGGACGCGGCGGCACGAGATGCGCTGGCAACGGTGCGGAAGGTGCAAAGCCTGGTGTGGAAGGTGCGAAGGCCATCGCAAAGCCGGCGCCCGGTCCGGCCGACCGTCCGCCACTTTTGCACTGGTGCGCGAGAAAGCACCGGACGTGGAAGTATGAGCGGCATGACGGGCAGCGCTGCAGGTGACTGCGCGACACTGGACCTTGGTCGGGGCACAATCGGCAGACTTGCAACGAGTCCGGAGGGCTAGGCGGCGCTGCTGCGCTCGTACTGCCCGCACCGCCCGCACATCCTGCATAAACTTCGACCTCCACCACGGCGCCTGCGGCCGCAACCACGTGACTCTTGGGGCTTAAGATTTCTTCTTTTGCCTTGAGGACGGTGTCGGTGAGGCCCTTGAGTTGCGTGGTGGATGCGCCCACTGGAGAGGCGATGTTGGACGCACCGAAGCTCATCGAACGCGGCGGCGGCGGCGGCGGAGGTCTCGGGGCAGTCTCCTTAAAGCCATCGATCTGACGCATCGCTAACTCTCCGATGAGCAGATCCATCTTAGGGTCAAGCGATCTCGACCGCCGCGGGCGCGAGTGATCCACAGGCTGCGTCGGCATCTCCCATGTCGTCTTCCCCGACGCGGGGTTCCAGAAGTACGTTCCGCTCGTGCCGTTCACCACTTGCCAACCGTCCGCGAGTTCCATCTCCGTGTCCTCTACGCCCGAGGCGTCGTCAGCAAGCTCGGGCGCCGCAACGCGCGCGGGAACAGGCGCAGGAGCCAGATTAGGCATCGGCGACTGATTTGGCGACGGTGGCTCCCACCAATCTTTTGGCGCTGCTATGGGCGCAACTTCGGCCTGCGCCTCGTTCGCCTCGCTCTCGAAAGGCAGCTGTGCCGTGTTCGGCTGCGGGGCGGCGGAGGCGAAAAAGTCGCCTTTGAGGATCGACGCTGCCACGGTGGCATCGCTGGCGGCGATGGCAGGAGAAGGTGAGCCCCCAACGGGCGGTGCGCCCGGTGTGCGACTGACGAAAACGTCGTGGGCCTCGGTCGCTGCTGCTCCCTCGGAGGGCAAACGGGTGGAGGATGGCGAGCCGCTGAAGAACACGTCGAGGGTCGCATACTCCTCCTTCGCCTTTGCTCCAGCCGCAGCATGCTCCTCCTTCGCGTTTGTATCCGCGACTTCGGCCTGCGCCTTCTTGGCCGCGGCCTTCTCCGCATTCGCCGTCTTTTCGCCCAGTATCGGCACCTCGGGCGCAGGGGTCGAGGAAGCAGCGGGCGGCGGCAACCCGTCGCCCATGTTTGGAACGGCCGCGTCAAAGCTTGGAATACCATCGCCAATGCTTGGGGCAGCGTCGACGAAGCTGGAAATACCATCGCCCATGCTTGGGGTAGCATCACCGATGGTGGAAACGCCATCGCCCATGCTTGGGGCGGCGTCGACGAAGCTGGGCATACCATCGCCCATGCTTGGGGTAGCATCACCGATGGTGGAAACGCCATCGCCCATGCTTGGGGCGGCGTCGAAGAAGCTG
>PJAB01000349.1:0-29069 GCA_002887195.1 Chrysochromulina parva | reverse complement strand
GGCCGGGCGGGTTGGGGGGTCGCGCGAGCTTGAGAGGGCGAGCTGGGCCCGCGCTGGCGGGCGGGTTCGAGCGTAGATGGGCGGGCTCCACCGACATTTTTAAAGTTTTGTCAAACTTGTCGGCGGCTCAAAGAGAAAGACTTTCAAAGACGACGTTGAATACACGTATTGTATCCCCGCAGGTGTGAAAAATGCGCCCTGGGCGCGCGGATTGACTCTCTATACTAGTAAACGCGTGTCGTCGAGAAGGTTCTGGATCTCGCGGACTCGGACCCTCTCAGTTTGCTGTCTCTGTTTGGCCGCTGTAAAGAGCCCATAGATTGCCCATGCAGAAAATATTGGCGTTTCAGTTCGTTCGGTTCGTGTGTCGAGGACTTCGAGGGCGGCCCGATGCGCTGCGACGACGAGGAGATCTCGATCTGATATTTATGGACATCAGCTCACCGCCGTCGAGACCAGCTTAGCAGTTGCTTGGTCAGATGCCATCCAAGGCCCAGCTCGCATTCATACACCGCCAGCTGCGCGCCCGTCTCGCTGCGCAAAATGTCTGCTGTCCGCTGTGCGTCTCTCCACGTCGTCCAGAGCGCTTTTGATCGGCCATGGCTGTCAGTGCACGCGCACGGCATTGATGACGGCCGCCCATGGCGAGGCGCGAGATGCCAGCAACCGCAGGCGCTGCACAAGTACGGTGATAGCCACTCGCTACCCGAACGGGCGTTTGCATGCACGGCGCCTTCATGTGCATCAGCCTGAGAGGCATACTCGGTGAGCGGTAGGCCAGTGGCACGGCCGAAGCAAGTGGTGCTCTTAGTCGGGCGGTTGTGTATCGAGCGTTCGAACCAAGATCGTCGAGCAACGCCCCCTCGTAGCACCTTCGTCACGACCATCATCGGGAGCCACGACCGATGAACTTGCAAGTGGTCAGATGATGACAGGAGGTGTGCGTCGATCGGCGGACGGGGTCGGGGGAAGCTGGGCTCCTGCGCGGAGAAACACTTCCAATCGCAAAGTGACAAGTCAAGTCAACGCGAGTCCAACGCGAGTCCGAAGACCGTGACGGAACAATAGGATGCTTTTCGACGAGGGGCCTCGTACAGTACAAGAAAGTGTCCATTACGGCGCGTCAACCGTCGCAATGCGCGGCACGGTGCAGCCTGCGGATCGCCAGTTCCTCAAGCGCCAGAAGGGCGTGAAGGCGAAAATCGCGGCGCTCGCCTTCACCCTCGACAAACCGCTTCTGTCGCTCTTGCAATGCCACATCTCGGTCTTCCCACGCGCTTGCTGTCGGGTGGAGCTCTGGTTTTTCACGCTGCTGCACACGGGCCTGTTCGTGCTCAAGCTGTACGGCTACACACCTTTGTTGGCGTCGATTACCAACGAACGCGCGCCCGTGAACGAATGGGCAATTACGCTCGAGGTCTCGATCGTGTCCATCTCGTCGACCTTCATGGCGCTCCTCCTCGTCTTCTACAACAGCCAGTGCTACGGTCGTTTCACGTCGTTCTACCACGCGTCGTGCGGTATGGGCGGCGCGCTGCAGGAGATCGCCGAGATCACATCGGTCACGATGGCTGGATCCCCGGCGCAGCGCTGGGACGTGTGCCGCTACGCGCTCGCCTCGGCCACTACGATCTACGGGAAGGTACTCAACCTCTCTAGGAACAAGCTGGCCAAGCTGGACGATGAGGCGTGGGAGCGTCTGATGGTCTCGGAGGAGGCGTGGCTGGGCACGGCCAAGGAGGGCGTGGAGCCCGCGATGCCCGCACTCCTCGACGACAAGGAGCGCTTCGTCCTCTGCTCCGCCGAATGCGCCGGCAAGGAGTTCCAGATCCTCCAGATGTGGTCCCTGGACGCGGCGTACCGCGTGTACGCGCCCAACGGCGGCGCGGATGGGCTCATGTGCCACTATGGCCGTCTCGAGGATGCTGTGCTCCGGCTGCGCTCGCACGGCGCGGCCATCACCAATCTGCTCGAGATGCCCGTGCCGTTCCCGTACTATCACATCCTCGTCGTGATCATGTTCGTCAACTTCACGCTGTTCAGCGTCGCCTTTCTGGACCTGAACTCGTACGCGACGCCAGTCGCGATGTTCCTGATCGTCTTCATCTTCAGCGCGATGCGCGAGCTCTCATCAGCCCTCGCCAATCCCTTTGGCACCGACGAGGCAGCCTCCCTCGTGTCCGCGTACGTTCACAAGCAGCGCGAACTCATCTCGTTCCTTGCATGCTCGGAGCGCTGGCAGATGCATGCGTATGTTTGGGAGCCGGATGCAGGCGATGATGGGCAGCAGCTGCAGCAGCTGCCGTTGCCTCACCTGCCGCCTCATCCCGCCGACCTTGAGGCCGCGTACGCCACCGCCTATGCGCATCAGGAGCATCTGCTACAGCAGCAGGAGCAGCTGCAACAGCTCGAGGAGCAGCTCGAGCAGCAGCAGCAGCAGCAGTACGAGCCGCCATACGACGAGGAGCCCCAGTCGTTACGGATGGAGCAGCGCCTCGCCCTCGAGCAGTTGCTCGCCGAGCAGGGCGCGCAGATCGCCGCCCTCCAGGCGAACCTGCAGCAAGCCGCCGCTGCCCGCTCGGCACCCAACGGAAGCGCCGTCTCGAGCGCACCCAGAGGAAGCGGCGCAGCCCCAGCCGCCGCCGCGCCGACCGCCGCGGGCGCAGGCGCGGCGCCAGCACCGCAGCGCGGTACGTTGCGCCCGGCGGGTCATGCTTGCATGCTTCCGCCCGTCGTCGGACCACGCCCGGCACGGCGCGGTCCTCTCAAGCTCGACGAACCCGGAGGCGCGCCCGCGACGGCGCCGTGCGCGGCGGCTGCCGTCCCAACGGCTCCTCCCCAGCGCGCGCCGCCGCCGCTGCCGAGCTCAGACGAGATTGCGCTGGGCTCGGGTGCGCTCGAGACGGCGCCTCCTAACGTGCTCCACGGCAACACGACGCAGCAGCGTGCCTCGCATTCCACAGCTTGGGCACGGGAGTTGCCGCCGGATCCCGTGCCGCAGACCCTCTCGTCCATCAAAACGACGCAGCCCTCGGCTGTGCCCACATTACGCGCGCTGCTCAGTCCTCCGCCCGCCGCTGCGGCCGTGCAGCTGCCCGGCTACGAGTGCGTCAACGTCAATGGCAAGGTGAGCTGGCAGCCTGTGCGAGCGGGCGCGCACGCGGAAGGGGAGAATCAGATCGTGTATGAGAAGGAGGATTGATGGGGCGATTGGAAAGGGGGAGCCACTTCGGCTCCGCGAACGTGGGTGGCGTCTATCTCTAGCGTCTAGGCGCCGCGACGTAAGATTCGAAAAGTAACCTGAAGCGCCGCTTTGACAATTGTATGTTTAATAGATGAAGATGTTAGATCCCCGCGCATCCAATCGGCCCGTACGCGTGCGGCTACGACTACGACGCCGGCTTTACGCGCGGCTCGTCAGGAATGTGCCGACTGCCGTCTGTGCCCCGGGCGGAACGGAACCACGGAAGGCCGGCCAAGGTCGGCTCGACCCGCTCCACGGGTCGAACCGACGACGACGCGGGCTGCGGTGATACGGCCGTCCGTTCCACCTCGCCTATGTGTAGCGGAGCGAACCCCCTAAGTATGTAAAGCCCACTGATCTGAGTTGCGTCCTGAGGCTCTTCGCGGCTCGCAGCTCGCGACGGTCGCAGTCGGTCGCCGGCCCATCCAATCCGGCGAGCTACCGGCTAGCACCAAGGAGTGTCTATGGGTTGCCGCAGCCAGCACGGGCCCACGCCGACGTCGCCGCACGAGCCTAGGCACATGGCGAGAGCCGTCGTCGTCGTCGGATCGACGCCGGCGGGGGGCATGTAGCCCGGCAGCTCCTTTGCAAGCATCGCAAGGGTTCGGACGGACATCCAATTATTGCAAGCCATGTTCGCGCTCAGAGGCGGGCTTAGGTGGGCCGTAATGTTCAAGAGGTCGGAGCAGTGAAAGTCTTGGCCGTCGAGCGTGCCCACTTTGGGCGCATCCGCACACTCGGACGCGGAAGGCACCGTCCAGTTTGTCGGTTTGCAGTAGGTGGTCAAGCCAGCCGCCTCCGCGAGCGCATGCATGATCGTGCTCCGCGCCCGCTGTCCCGCGGTCAACAGGTTTGCATACGGGCGCGAGCAGTTCATGCCGCCAATACCGGCGCCGAAGTTGAAGCCCGATGTGATCGCCATCGAGACGCCCATCCGAAACTGCGGCATGTAGCCTTGGATCAGCGAGCCCGAGCCATAGTCTTGGCCGCCGTGGCCGATCACCAGGAAGCCGCAAACGTCGAGCGGGACGCCGATCCCGTCCCACCGCCCCTCGAGCCCAAGCCCATACGCAACGATGTACTGCCCAAACTCTTCTGTGAGCGGCGCGAAGTCTGCCATCTGCGCGAGGGAGGCTTCGCTGATCAAAGCCTTCGAGTCGTTACGGAAGGCGGCGAAGGTGAAGCGTGCCACGTCCAACGGGCGCGGCGCGATGTTCCCCCCCATCCACGAGTTGAGGCACGAGTGGTTCGAGATGTCGACGAAGGTCTCGTTCTCGAACCTGGAAGTGTACTGGTGCGCGATGCTCCCATAACTGAGGCAAGTGCCACGCGTGGGGAACAGGGTCGCGTCGTCCACAGGGAGAGCTTCGCCCCACGAAAGCAAGCGCTGGTCGAGCTGCGCCCAGTCATCGAGATCGAAGAGGCCGGCGAGTGCTAGCCCTATGAGCGAGTACGCGTTCGTCGAGTAGGCTCCTCTTCGCACCGTCTGTCCCGCGCCCGGCTGGCCCGCGGGCACGATGGTCTCCTCGCCCGGAGAGAAGAGGAACGACTTGTCCTGCTCGACGAGATACTCCAGGGGCTCCACATCGCGCGTCGAGTTCAGCACGGCGTAGTAGAGCCACTCGTTGCCGCCGGGCGTGTCGTAGTAGTCCCTGAGCCCCGAGTTCATGCTGAGGATGTGACGAAACGTCACGTTCTCGATGCGCGTGTCGTTCTTCCACAGGTTGAGCACACTCACCGCAGTCGGCCGTCCCTCGCCAGGGAAGCAGTGCAAGAAGCGCAGGCAGTACGAGCACCTGAGGTTCGTCTCTTGAGTCACGGCGCTGCAGTCGGGCTTCGGCGCCACGAGGCAGTGGGAGATTGGCGCGCATTCGGCGGCGCAGTACAGCGGGGCCTGGTCGCACGTCATCGGCTTCGCGAGGTACCTGTCGACCAGCGGTGCGACCGGCTGGTCGAGCTGAATGATGCCGGCCTCGGCGAGACGCATCACCGCCACGGCGGTGTACATTTTGGTGGTCGAGCCCACGGGAATCTGGTTGTCGGGCGTCAGCCTGCTCGTGGTAGGCGTGCCATAGTTGTTCGCGCCGGACGTCAATGCGAGTTCGGTCGTTTCATTGTGTACGGCAAAGGAGAAGCTGCAGTTGAAGAAGGCGCTGTGGTCGTCCAAAATGCCTTGCAATCTCTCCTGCAGGCCGCTAAAGGCTGCGAAAACAAACCAGGCGAGCATCATAGCGACAAGTGCTCATCGTGATGCTCGCTTTCTCGCCTGTGGTCATGGCGACCCATAGGGAACACGCGGACGTTCACATTCACACACGTAACAGTGCCGTAGCACCGGTTGTCGCGTCTGTCGTGTTAACGTTCACACATTCACACACACACGCACTCGGGGCCGCGCAGGGGCGGCTTAGAAGAGCGACTTGTGTTCGCCTTCTCCACACTCTGTAATCAAAGTTCCAGTCAGGTTTTCATACTTCGAGGGGCGAACAGGCGAGCGACCGAGTCACCGAGAGGAAAAAACGCAAAATTGCGGGACGTGGTACCACTCCCAATACTTTCTAAAGTATCACGACTATCGACTTTGCAAAATGGGCGCACTTAGGATCTTAGACCCTTACCAGTCGTGGTGAGACGCCAGGAGGACCCGCGAGCAGAGTGTGTTTTATCAAAAGCGTCCGGTCCATGCCCCGCGAAAACTAGCATGTAGCATCCGGCTAGCTCGTCACCTCGTCTAATCGTACGGTAGAAGTTGCGTGTGCGGTGTGGACGACCTTTTCGAGTGCCAGGCGGCTTGTGAAGTGACTTGGAGTTGCGAAGTGGAAATAATTGGATGATTGTGCGCGCGGCGCGCGTCACGGTCACGCATGGTGGACGGCGGCCCCGCCCTGCTGTATCAGCAGCATGCACCATTCAGTGTGGAATGTGGAGGGAAGGTGCGAGACGAGTTCGGCCGCCATCGGCACGAGCGCCGGCGGCTTGGTGCTCATGAAGAGCGTGTGTAGCGCTCGCAAGCCGGACAGCGCCGCAGCGCGCTGCTCGGCCGTCGACGAGCTTCGATGGGCGCCTAGACGGACGGCGTCGAGATGGGCGCGTGCCTCGCGCTTGAATTGGGCATACAGCACGTCATCGCCGAGCCGCGCCTTGATTTGCATCATTAAGTGCTTGCCTCGCTCATGCGCGCCGTCGTGGGCCACACGCTCCCGCGCACCGCTACCAGCACCGCCGCCGCCACCGCCCTCGGGTTTCGGTGCCCTCGCGTCGTCGTCGTCGCCGGCGTCGGCGGTGCCGCACCTCTCCGCCGTCGCCGTCCTTGGGCGCTTTGACTCCGGGGGATGGGCGGCCGCGGAGGCTGCTGCGGTTGCGGGCCGTTTGGGAGCAACGGCAGAGGCGGCGGCCGAGGCGGCGGCCGAGGCATGCTCGGCAGGAGCAGAGCGATCGACAGGGCCTGGCTGCATCGGCGTCGGGTGTGACGAACCTCGGTCTGCTGTTGACGAACCTCGGTCTGCTGTTGACGAACCTCGGACGCCGTTCGAAGTGGCCCCTACTCGCGCCGCTGATGCCGCTTGCAGCTGCCGAGAGCCTCCAGTGCAAGCGGGCGAGGCACCGCTTCCGCTGGTGAGAGCAGCGCCGGCGCCAGCGCCGCTCGCAGCACCGGCGCTCGCCGCCCCACCTGCCGCGGCCCCACCTGCCGCCGCCCCACCTGCCGCCGCCCCACCTGCCGCCGCCTCCGCTCTTGCCGCGCCCGATCCCGTCGATGGCAGGGCGCTCAGCGGGGCGCGCGGCACAAAGCGAGCGCCTGGCGTGGTCGTGACTGGCGGCGGCGGCGCCGACGTCGCAGGTCCGCCGCCGGCATGGCCCATCGCGCCGCCGGTGTGCACTCGCGAGGCGGCGGCGGCGGCGACAATTGCGGGCATAGACGCGGCCGCGGGGCGAACTTGAGGCACCGTAGGGTGAGGAGCGGCGCCGTACTGAGCACTTGCATGCAGGGCCGCGGGGCGAACTTGAGGCACCGTGGGCGGAGGTGCGGGCGGATAGCCAGGGCCAGGCCCTGGCCGGACAGATCTGGCCGGACCTGCCGCTAGACCCGTCGGCAGTCCTTGGCTGTGCGCCGCCGCCGCCGCCGACGACGACTGAGTAGGTGCACCGTTGACGAACCCCTTCGTGCCTCCCGGCGCCAGCGCTGGCGGACCGGTAGGCCCTAAGAGTGCAGATGAGCCCCCTCTCGCCGCCGCCGCCGCCGCCGCCGCTGCTGCGTGCGACCCGGGTGCGGCTCGTTTGGTGGGCAGCGGCGCCGTAGCGGAGGCTGCCACCTGCAGCGCCATCAGCACCTGGCGCACGTGCGGCAGGTGCTTTGGGACGAATCGCACGAATCTCGCGCGGAGCTCCTCTCGCCCCGGCATGCCGAAGAGAGATCGCATCTGGTGCTGCATCTCGTGGGGCACCACCTCGGTCGGAAGGCTGGCGCTGCCGTGAGCACCATGGTTGGCGCTGCCGTGGGCGCCATCGGACGGTTTCGGGAGCGCGAGAAGGGCACGTACGAGAGCCATGAAGCGAGCGTACTCCTCGGCCGTGAGCAGGGTGCGCGCGAGGTTGAGCAGGTCTACAGCCGTCACTGGCGCAGCCGAGGAGCCAGCCGAAGTGCTCGCAGCTGCAGCCGCCGCTGCCTCCGCCGGCCTCGCAAGAAGCTGATCGCCACCACCGACCCCCCCCGCCCCGCTGCCCACACGAATGCCACCACGGACCGAGGCATCCCCGGGTCGTAGGCGCCAGTCCTCACGTGGCGGCGCCCACGCCGCCCTTCGCTGCGCTGTCGTGGAGGCGGCAGCGGCGGCACTGCCGGCAGCGCCGCCGGCGGCGGCGAAGGAAGGGTCGGGTTCTTTCGTGCCACCGCCAGCCACGTCATCGATCATCGCTTGAGCGCCGCTGGGCTCGTCGGTGTAACGACCCTCGCCGCCACTGCTGACCGCAGCTGCCCAGGCTGCCTCGACGACAGCACCGCTCCTGCCAAGGCCGCCTCCGCCGAGCCCGACACGACCGGCGCCGCCACCCTCCTCCGCGTCCGCAGCCGCAGCGGCAGCAGCGGCGGCGGCTGAGGTGTACCGAGCACCCTTGCTACTACTACTGGCGAGTGCGGCGTGCAGCGAGGGCGTCGGTGCGGGTGGCGGCAAAGCGGGCAACGGCCGAGGTCCGAGCGGAGCGCACGGGGTGGCCGCATGGACGCTCTCGCCTTCTTCGAGCTCCACCGTCCCAACGTCCCCAGACGCGGTGGAGGCGAGTTCCGAGCGTAACTTGAAGAAGCGCTGCAAGGCAGGGTAGCCCTGCCCGAACGAGCTGAACTGCTTCACGTGCGGACGCAGCCACAACGAGAGGCCGTCGACCCATGCGCTCTTTGCAAAGCGAGACTCGCAAAGCATCACCGCGCCAAAGTCATTGCGATGTCGAATGACACGGCCGACCGCCTGGTTGACCGCACGCATCGCCTGTTGATGATACCATGCTTCCCCGGACAGCATGCCAGAGGCGCCCGAGCCGCCCAGCCCCGAGCCGCGTGCCGCGGCCGCGCGCCGCTGGTCGAGATACTGCCGCTTGAGCTCGACCTTGGCATCGAACGCAGGCGGAAGCGGCAGACCAGTGATCACGACGCCACGGCACGCGCTGTCGGCAAAGTCGACGCCTTCGGACAGCTTGCCGCGGCACACAGCGAGCAGCATCGCGCCGCCCGTGCCACGGAAGAGCGAGGATTGGACAGCATCCTGGAAGGTCTGAACGGCCGCCGCGCATTCGGACGCGTCTCGAGGCTCGACGACGAGCGTCTTGAGCTTACGCAATCGCTCGAGCACCGAAGGGCCGCCGTCAGGTGACGCCAACGCCCACGCGGCGTGCGCTGATTGCATGGCCGAGTAGGAGGGGAAGAAGACGAGGACGCCCTGCGGCACGAGGCGCGCGAAATTGATGATCGCATTGCCCAGGTCGCGCTTCGCATCCTCGCTCTCGCGCTGAGCGTACGACGAAGTGAGCTCATGCCCCGAGGGCCCCTTGGTGAAGGTGCCGATGAGCAGCTGCGCCTGCGGATCGATGACGTGCGGGTTCTCGAGCTTGTACTCAAAGGGCAAGCCCAGCTCATCAGCGAATGAACCCAGGGGAGAGAGCGTACCCGAGGTAAGCAGCACGGAGCGCACGCCCGCCGCCTTGAGCGCGCGCATCGCCGCACCCGAATGGAAGCACCAGTAGCCGAGCACACGTGGCTTGGCGTCGAGCGTGCCCGCGGCCCGTGCCTTGCCCCCGGCGCCGCCCCCCTTGCCGCCCTCGCGCTCTTTCAACTCGTGGATGCAAAGCCGGTACTCTGCGGGCGAGCGCTCGGGGTCGAACGCAATCTTGAATGCGTCCGCGAGCTTCTGCAGATTGAAGGAGCTCCCCGCGGTCACGCCGAAGCGTGCTGCCTCACCCAGCGTGGTGACGCACCTGCATCCAAGGCGCGATCCGCAGCGAATCAGTGGTCAGCAAAGCCCATCAGACGCGCTGGGCGAGCAGAGTGTCTCCACAGCCATCCACGCACCTCTCACAAAGTTCGACCAGAGGCGTGACCGTGACACCGTCGATGCCTGCCGCGCCGAGCATTCGACCGAGCTCCTCACCGGCCGCCACGTACCGAGCCTCCGCGCGCGTCTGCTGCAGCGGCACCTTGGCGACGCTCTCGTCCACCGCCAGCAGCAGCTGACGCAGCCGGACGAGCTCATCAGGGCTCACGCCGCGCACGCCGCCGTTGGCATTCTCGAGACCGTCCACCTCCGGGTCGACCGCCTCGGAGTCCTCGGTGCCGCGGTTCCGTGCGCCCGCGAGGAGCCGGTCGACCTCGCGCACCGCTCCCGCGAGCTCAAGCGAGCTCAGGTCGAACGAGGCGGCGTCGGCGCACACGCGCTCGATGTTATGCGCTTCGTCAAAGATGAGCACGTCGCTCGCCAGGTTGATGTTGAGCGCGCGCCGCACCTTCGAATCCAGCAGCAGGAAGGTGGCAATCAAAGGGACTCAGTGGCAGTCCACCAGGGCACTCAACGGAACTCAACGGCACTCAGCTGGAGCGCGCTGCACCTTCGGATCCAGCAGGTAGTTGTATGGGAGGAAGAGCACGTCCGAGCACACCTGTGGGGAGTGTGGGGCGTCGTGATGAGCACTTGCATGCAGGGAAGAGGATGAGGAAGAGCACTTCCGAGCACACCTGCAGCTCCCGCGCGAGGTAAAATGGGCAGAGCTCGTCGCGCTTGGAGGAGCTCACGAAGTCCTCGATGTCGGGCACGGCGCGCACGCTCTCGTCGGCCGCCGCCTGCGGGTGCGCCAGCGAGCCGTGCTTGCGCTTCGCCTCCTGCAGCTTGCGATAGTAGACGCAAGACTGGGCTGCTGTCAGTGCCTGGCACGCGGCAGACTGCGACGGGCCAGTGAGCTTTGATACGTCCTGGTGGCAGCAGAGCTGCTCGCGTGAGCCGAGCATGCAGACGAGCGGCCGGTGCACCGTGCGACGCAGCTCGCGCACCACCTGCTGCAGCTGCGAGTGTGTGCGCGAAGCGTAGATGATCCTCGGCACGCGCCCGTCGCCGCCGCCGCCACCGCCGCCCGTCCCGAGGGTCGCCGACAAACCCGCGGCCCACGCTGCGCCTGCCGCGACGTTCGCCGACGCCGCACGCTGCCGCTGGATCTGCGCGCGCCGCCACCCAAGGGCCGCGCACAGCAAGCAGAGCGTCTTGCCAGTGCCAGTTGGGCTCTCAAGCAGTGCGTTGGAGCCGTGCTCGAGCGCGAGCACGACCTTTTCCATGTACACGAGCTGGACCGGGTAGGCCTCGAAGGGGAAGTCGACCGCGCATCCCGCGATGTCATACGATGGCATCGCAAGCGCGACGTTCGACACGATTTGTTTGCGAAAAACCTCGACGCGCGAAAGCCCCCACAATCAGCGTCGTCTTGGACATGCTTGGAAGCGTCGTATCGGTTCAATGGTGGGAGAGATGTGGTGGAACAGGACAGGACCAGAGAGGAGAAACTCCTTTGCCAACTCACCCGTGGCGATCGAACGCGCGGTCGCCGCGCGCCGGTCCTCTTCCTATCGCGGGATCCGCTTCGTCTCGGTGAACACGCGTGCCTCAGTCTACTCTCTACTGTAGTTGTGTTACTGGCACCTCTCGATAGAAAATGATCAGCGAGTAGCGCACACCGCCTTCCATCCGGCTGACGCCGTGCAGGAGGGTGGATGGATGCACAATGGCCTCGCCCTCCTCACGGTGGATGGCCTCGACGCGCCCGTTGAGGAGCCCAAGGAGCTTGCCTCCCTCGTGGTATGCATCTGAGCTGCAGGCCACATTGACCGTCAAAGGCCCCTTGTCGCGGTGGAAGCCAAACCAAGGCCGCTCGTGCTTTGTGTACCTGCGGTCATTCGCGGTCATTCACGGTCATTCGCGGTCATCAGCGGTCATCAGCGGTCATTAGCGTTGCTTAGCGTACCTGCGGGCGAACATTTGCCAGATGCGCAGCGCCGTGGCAGGCTGAGCGGGCGTCGCCTGGAGCCGCTGCTGCTCTTCCGGCGGCACCGCGTCGCACATGGCAGCGGCACGACGCTGCGAGGCACAGAACAGCTGCGGCAAGTGCTGCAAGCGCTGCACGGCCGCAGTGCCGATGAGCTCCTCGAGCTCGGCCACGCTGCGCATGTCGAGCTGGTAATCTGGCAGGCCATCGACGCTGTCCTTGTTCATGTTCACACCAGCGTCGAGCGCCCTTCGGATCAACGCACACTCCGCTGTGTTGAGCAGCCCGGGAACCCGGAGCAGTACGTCGTCTGTGGGGGCCACAAGCGCCTTGGCAGCGCTACGAAACTGCGAGAGCGGCAAGCGCAGCGCGTGCACGACGGCGGCGGCCGAGACGCGCGAAGGCTCCTCCCCACAGACAATCAGCCGACGCAGAGGCATCGGCATCACGGCTACCTGGGAGCGGAATGCGGCCTGCGGACATCATTCGAAGACGCTCGTGTCAGATTGAGGCTCGGCCCTGATGCCGTCATGAACCCCTCAGTGCGTGGCGTTCGGTGCCCAAAGCTCGCGCGCATGCATGCGGCCGCGGTGCAGGAGATCCATATTAGGGTGCCCAAAGCTCGCGCGCACCGGAACAGACTCATCAAGCACGGCGAGAGCCTGTGTGGAGGGGACGACGCTGGGTAGGACGCCTCTCCC
Organism: Chrysochromulina parva; assembly: GCA_002887195.1. Classification (NCBI taxonomy): domain Eukaryota; phylum Haptophyta; order Prymnesiales; family Chrysochromulinaceae; genus Chrysochromulina; species Chrysochromulina parva. The sequence continues at coordinate 16,613 of PJAB01000349.1, read as the reverse complement.
ACCGATTCCACTCAGCTGATCGTACATGAGTTGGGCGGCGTCGGCCATGCCATTCTCGATCGCGAGCTGGAGCGGGGTCATGCCAAGGGCACAGAGCTGTCCGATGTTTGCGCCTCTCTGGATCAGCTGCCCGACACAAGCCACGTGGCCCATCTGTGCCGCGAGATGAAGCGGTGTCAACCCGCGCTGATCTGATACATGGATATTCGCGCGTGCCTCGAGCACCTGCGACAGGGCCACCGCGTGCCCTCGCCACGCCGCCAAATGCAATCCGCTGGCACCGGAATCGGCCTCCTGGCCGTCCACATTAGCACCATGGCCAATCAGTGCTGCCACTGCCTCATGGTCACCAGCTGCGCAAGCATCACGGAAGATCGCGTCTGCGTCGAGCTCCTCGTCACTCTCGCCGTCGTCGCTGGCGACCTCCTCGACCGGCGTCTCGTATGACATTGTGATGAGAAAAGAATCGCCAAACCGTCTCGCGTGAATTGAAATTCGACTCCAGAGAGTCCGCACGCACGCAGGCACCCTCCTGCGAGTCCTAGGAAAAGGCGGATAATATTGGTCTCAATTTGAAATCCTGTTTGAAACACGAGGCCGGTGCGGACGCGGGACGGCCTCGAGTGACGAGTGGTACGAGGATCGAGGTGTGGATGCTCGCGTGTAACCCCAGCCCCCTTCCCCCTCTCAAAACAGCAGTCAAATACATGTACATCAATCATCATACGCTAAACTGACAGTTTGAATCAACATACGCCCTGTGATGCCTCGCATGGTCATGCGACACACGTGTGACGAGACAGCGAGGAATCGCGCCCTCCGCCTGCCGCGCTCGCCGGGATGTCGCAGCGGGCTCCCCTCAGCTAATGAAGTGGCTAGAGTTTGATGTTAGACTGTCGCAGCCCGCGCCGTAGCAGACGTGCCGCAGCGGTGAGCACGTCCTGTGGTTGAGCGACGCATTGCATAAGTACCCGTCGCATGGGAAGTTGTTGCGCGGGAAATCGAGCCGAGCGGTCGCGTCCAGGCCGACCTGGAATTGGGAGAAGCCGTTCGGGCTCCAGCTGTCGTTTGAGGGGACGGCTGGGCAGAGTTTGCCACGGTACAGCTCATTTGCTGCGACCAGGCACAAGTCAGGCTCACAGCAGTTGTCACCCTCGGTGGAGTTGTCGGTGGAGTTGCACGCATACTCGAGGTAGCCGCGCGCGCTGGCTTTCTCTTCAGTCATGTAGCAGTCAAAGTGGCAGCCGTATTTGCCCATCTCTCCTTGTGCCCCCAGCGCAAGCAGCGCTGCGAGCACTAGCAGCGAGCGTGCCATCAATCTCGCTGAGCTCACCTGCAACGGAGGTGGGATGCGAAGGGGCTTGTCAGAAGAAGGTCCCAGCAGGCTTGTCCATGCATAGCGCCGCGCTGCGCGCGCGCGCACGCAGGCGGAGATGGTCAGGGTGGATGGGCGCTGCACACACGAACCAACGAAGGGGCGTTCGGTTGCCAAAGAGTCGCACGAGCGTTGAGGTGAGCGTTTTTGTGTGAAGGTTTTCATGGCGAAACAAGTACAATTGAATGCAAGAACAATGTAGGGTGGAGCCGTGACCGTAACTGTTTGGCCATGTACAGGTCCACCCTCGACCTGGGGATCACCTGGGATCACGGTGTCTCTCACTTGTGTTTGACGGCTGCGGCTGCTGGCTTCGCGCCGACCCCGTTAGCCGCAGGCTTCGCGATGGTCGCGGGCGCGGCGGCCGCGCCCTTGGGTGCGAACCCGTTGACGCCGCCCATCTGCTGTACGAGCTTCTTCGCCTGGAGCGCCTGCGCCTTGACCGCGGCCGCCTCCTGTATCGCTTGCTGCTTGCCTTTGGCCGCGGCCTCGCCGGGGGCCATCGGCTGCTTCTTGCGCCGCGGTGAGCGCACCATCGCTCGCCGGAAGTCCACCAGCGCGGGCACCCAGTCGGGCCGCGGCCGGTGGCCTATGAGCGGCTTGCGCGGCAGGTCGGCTACCTCATCTACTTCTTCGACGTCCGATGCGCTCGAGCTTGCTGCACCTGCAGCCGGGGCTCCAAAGACAGCTCCTAGAATCGCTGAGGCGGCTGAGACCATCGCATCCATTGGCGAGAGATCACTCTCCGAGCTGTACCCGCCGGCTGCGATCGCCGCTTCCCTGGCTGCCGCCTCCTTGACCGCTGCCTCCCTAGCCGCCTCTCTCTCTTTCTCTGCTGCTGCCACCGCGTTCATCGCAGCGGCCATCACCTCGGCCTGCTTCGCCGCTGCTATCGCCTTGGCCACGTTCGCAGCCTCAGACGGCCCCGCGCCGCCAGCGCCGCCGCCACCGCCTCCGCCGCTGTCGCCGCCGCCGCCGCCGCCGCCGCCGCCGCCGCTGCCTCCAGCTGGCTCATCCGAGGGCCCCGCCTCATCTACGCTCGACCCCTTTGTCTTCGCCTTGCCCTTGCCGGCGCCCTTGTCGGCACCGTCGCCTTTCGCCTTGGCGCCGCCCGCCTTCTCCGCCTTCTCCACCTTGGTGCCCCCTTTGGCGGGTGCAGCTGCCGTCGCCGCCGCGCCCTTCTTCGGCTGCTGCGCTGGTTTGCTACTGTCGTCCACTTCCTTGGTCACCTTCCGCTTTTTTTCCTGCTGAATGGACGCGTCAGCGCCGTTCATGAGCTCGGCGATCTGCGCTTGCAGCTCGGCGCGCTCCTTGACGAGCGCTGCACGCTGCTCCGCCCATTTCTGCGCCTCGCGGCTCACCCTCTGCTCAAGCATGCGGTTCTCATTCCATAGCCTCTCGTTCTCGGCCTTCAGTTCTTCTGCAGAGGCTCCATTGATCGCGAGAGTGGTCAGCTGCGGCGGCGGCTCCTCCCAAGTGGTGCCGACTCGCGCCGGATCGAACTCCGGCGGCATTCACGGGGCCTTCCGGCAGCGCCTCAGGATTGGCCAAGGGCTTGCCGGCCGCGGTGCTAAAATTGGCTTTCCTGTTCCTCAACCAGCATTTCACAGAACGAAAGAGCTTGGAAATACGAGTTGCTCTTTTCTTGAAATCAAGACGTGCGTGTCCGTGTTGACACTTGACCTGAAACGTTTCTGTGAACCCCCGGTCGCACGAACGCGTTAACGCCCCCAACACTCCCCCAACCGGGCTTTCTTATGTCGGACGCCGATGACGGCGTGGATAACACGCTGCCGTACAGCATCTTCGAGTTCGGCGTCGTGCTGCTCGTCGTGCTCTTCATCATCCTCGCGGGTTGCTACGTGCTGCGCCACCACTTCAGACTGCACTCACTCTGCCTAGTGCGCGTGCTGCTCTGCTTCTCACTGGCGTGCTGGGTGATGGCCACGCTCGTTGCCGACGTCTCCTTCTGGGAAGTCGTCGTTTCCATCACCGCGTGGCAGCCGCGAACCGAGGCACGAGAGATCTTGTGCGAGGTCTACGTCGTCGCGAGCTTTGGCTTCTTAGAGCCAATGGTCCTCGCGCTCATTGGCGGGCTCTTTCATCGCAAGAGCCTTGGCGGCGCCGTCACAGACTGGCGGCCGCGTCAGCTCATGCTTCGCGCTGTTGGCTTCGCGCTGTTCGCAGCGCTCTTGCAGGCCGCATTATTGGTGCTCGTGCAGACCGGTGTGGTGCCGGAGGACGTGCTCGGTCCGCGGCCGCCTACAGGCACGAACTACACTAGCTGGGACGTCGATTACCTGCTCTACCGCCCACCGCTTCCGCCCCTGTCCCCGCCCCTGACCCCGCCCCCTGCTCCGTCGCCAGGCAATAGCAGCGGCCTCGCGCCGCCAAGCCCAGTGCTGCCACCCGTGGGCGGAGCGGGCCAGCTCGTGCCCGCGCGGCTGATGCCGCCCATGTTGCCGCTGCCGCCAATGCCGCCGATGCCGCCGATGCTGCCGCCCTCGCCTCCAGCTCCTCCCGCCGCGCCACCGAGGTACAGCTGGTGGCGGCGCGAGTACAGCTGGTGGCGGCGCGAGGGCTGCGCGAGCAGCTACGGCACGTTCGCCGTCTCCGCTCTCGTCTTCATCTGCTTCGAGGTGTTGTGGACGCTCGCGTGTCAGCGACTCGTCCGCACGGTTGTCAACCAGCGGATGCGCTGGCGGCTGCGCGCGGTCCAAGCGACGTTCATGTGCGCGCCGGTGCTGCTGCTCGCGCCGCGCGCGCTCCTCATCTTCGTGCCGGCCGGCTGGTACCTCCCGCGCCGACTGATCAAGACGGCGGAGATCGCGGCGACGCTCGTCGCGACTGTCGTAGCGGTCGTCTTTCTCGTCGTTCGACCCGTGCGCGAGGAGATCGTCGCTACGCGCCACGGGAGCTCCGCGCTCGAGCTGAAGAAGTTGGCCAGCCCGCGCATCGACCAACGGCTCGGCCCGAGGTTGCCTGCCGCGTGCAACAGCCCTTGCTCCACCGATGTGATGCTGAGCATGCCGCGAGCAGCGGGAACGACGGAGGACCCCACCGCCGCCGCCCTGGACGCCGCTCACGACGGCGCGACCCTGGACGTCGCCGACGGCGCCCAGGGCGGCGCCCCGAAGCGCCACCTGCTTCACTTGGTGCGCCGCCCTCCAGCGGCCGCGCAGTACGCTACCAAGGACGTCGTCATCGACCTTGATGGCTCGCCTATCAGCGAGGCGGCGGGCCTGTGCACGCCTGGCAGCATTCGCAGCGCGGCCAGCCACGAGGTCGCGCCGCCCGCGGGAGCCGTCGCGGCCGAGCTAGCCGTGCCGCCACGCCACTCGTGCCACAGCCTGCGATCGAGCCTACTCTCGCGTGGCAGCTACGATTCCGACTTGAGCGGCGCGGAGCTCTCCGAGCTCGGCGCTGCGGTGTTCCCAGGAGCGTGCCAATCTACACAGTACTCTATATAGCCCTACATAGTCGATCGCTTCGTGTCTACGAGTCTGTGAAAAGTATATCTCTGTCGGATACAAGTAACCGCGCGACACGCGCGCACCCCGCGCGGCCCGGCCCGGCCAGTCCGGTGTCACACCCCGCGGAACGCGAACCCCCCTCGGACGTCGCGCGGGTGCGACCCGAGAAAGTGCCGGAACACGGGCGCGTTTCGTCTTCCTATACCGAGAGGGTCCCCACAAATGATGTAGTAGCACCCTGACGCAGGACGCAGGTGACGACCTCGGCGCTCCATCTCGGATACATCTCGGAGTTCTCTGCGGACTGCGCGTTTTAGAGCTCGTCATTGCTCACAGTCGCCTCCGTCCCTTCCACACCGCTCGTGCTCGATGGGCCGGGGGTGTCTGCTCCTTTGCATCCACGCCGTGCCTCCTCCACCCACGCTCGCGTTCGTTGAAGGTAAAAGTCGGGCGGCAGGGGCGAGTAGTCAGCGTAGACGGAGCCGTTCACCGAGGTATGCGATCGGGCCGGTTCGATCTGCGTCCCTTCGCCCCATTCGTTGTAGCTCGTGATAGTCACTGCCGGCGGCGCAGCATCGATGGCGGCACGCCAGAAGCGGTTGTAGTACTCGCCATCCTCCCGGCTCTTGGTATGAGCCGTGTTCCAGGGACGGATGAGAGAGTCATTGTAGCCCGGGCCGACGGATGGGACGAACCACAGGCCTGAGGCAGCCATCGCCTCACGCGTGCCGCGCCATGAGCTCGGGTCTGAGCCTCGCGTGAACCCTGCCGACGCAAAGTACGTGTACGCGCCGTCAAACCCAGCGTCGGCGACGAAGGCCACGTCACGCGGCTCTAGAAAGAGTGAGAGCAAGAGCGCATCAGCAGGGGTGCCGCGAATGGCCTGCGAGACGCTACGCCATTGAGCAGCGGCACCCCGAACATCGTCGCCTGAATGCTGCGCGGAGACGTCGTACAGAAACACGATTGGGACAGACTTGCCGTCGCGGCGCTTCTGTCTGTAGATGGCGGGGTGTTCACCATACTTACTCGCAAGATACTGCAGATCTCCGAGTACGCTGCGGGCTGACCGGGCTCCATACGGTTCGATGTGCCAGGTGACACCCACACCAGCTGCAGCAGCTGCATCCAGCACCGCCGGCACCAGTTCGTCCGTGGACACGCCCTGGCTATCGCGGGTGACTTCGGCTGCGGCTTGGCCCCACCAGCTGAGCATCACGCTACTGATGCCACTCGCTGCGATCTCGCGCATCTGCTGTCCCAGGACCTTGCGATCACGCGACGAATATAGCCCTCGGGCTGGGTAGAAGGGCGAGTGAGGCTCTTCTGGTGGGAGGAAGGGCGTCCCATGTCGATACTGCTTGCGCACCCGCTCGTCCCAGTGCGGAAGCTCTGCGTGATCCCAGTGCCGCCACTGGCCGTCGATACTAGGCGTGCCATACCAGAGGTAGAAGGCGACGTGAATGGATGGGCATTGTTCGATATGCATACGAGTGTGTCCGCCGCCGCCGCCGCCGCTGCCGCCCCGTCGCCGACGCTGCCGACGCCGCCGCCGCCGTCGGACGCCGTACCGGGCTCGTGATTAAATGGTACTGTAGAGTGAAGTAGCTGTTCCGTATCCTACCCCACGTTCGATTAGTCACAGCTTGAGAAACGTTCGTGCTTTCACAGCCGCTTCACTTTGTCGACTTTCGACGATGTCAAGGAGGGTCGCCGACCTCGCACTTCTAGGCCTGACTGGCGATGCGGACAATGCCATGATCAAGGCACGATACCGAGAACTGGCCAAGGAACGCCATCCTGACATCAATCCACACGCTGATCCTACAGAGTTTCGTGAACTCACGGATGCCTACCGTGCGCTGCTTGATGAACCACCAGTGAGTACAGCTACCGGGCAAGCTCCGGGGCACGACCCCGCGATGGAGGCGCGCTGGGCTGCACGTCGACGGCACAAGCCGACTGAGTACCCAGCTTGGTTTCGGCCTCCTGTTGAACCGCCAGATGGAGAGCGTGGCGTTCACAGCATCAGCGGCCACACAATCCGGCGCATTGTGCACGCGTTGAGGAAGCTTTAAGTGAGCGCCTTTCGAAAACAGTAGTAAAAGAATCAACCGTCCGAAGTCTAGACCGATGACGCGGCTGTCATCAGCGCCAAACTTTGCGGGCTTTTCGGCGGGCTCGCCGCGGCCCCAGTTGCAGACACAGTGTGCGTGTGAGCAACATCACTCACACTCTCCTCGTCGTCCGAATTCGAATGCAGCTCAATTACTTGGAGGTCGAGTAGTGATGCTGCGGAGCCAGCGAAGCGCCGATATTCCTCAAAGATGCCGGCGAGCGACCATCGCTGCAGCTTCCTTAGGCAGCCGACCACGACGCCAACGCGCGACTGCCCGTGAAGCGAGTGCACCAACACAGGATGCGACGATGGATCGAGCAGAATTCGTATCGCCCGACGGATTTCACATGGGTCCGCCACGACAAATGGCTCCTTGCTTTGAGTGACCGCGCAATAGATCACGACGATCCCATTCTCATGTATCCAGGTCTGCACTTCGTCTGGATACGCTGTGTCTTCAAGAGACACAATGGTGCGCAGTTTGAGCCGCATGAGGAACTGGAGGTTGTGGCGTGTTGGGTAACCCGAACGATACACGCCTGGGCAAACGAGATTGAAATTGATGGGCGGCGCGAGGGTTCGAGAAGCAGCCGATGATGAAGACATGTCCTCCAACGTGCAGGGATACTAGCGGATCCGTTCAAGCGTCTGGAAGAAGCGAGAATCGGGCAAACGAGCTCACCATGGGTGGAGCATCGCGATGCTGGTACGCAGAGGCAACGCGCAAAGGGCGGCGGCAAGGGACGCGCCTCGCTGCCAGTGCGCGTCGGGCCTCTTGCGTTCAACACACGTTTTCAATATTCATGGAATTTGCTGTGAACCATCCGGCCGCCTAACTTAGGGGCCCGAATGGTCCGCGTCTCTGACGCCGGTGAACGCACGCTTGCTCGTGGGGTACCCGGTACTCGTGTTGTAGTGAAGGACCGGGGTTTAACTGACTGATTGACTGACTGGTGAAGACTTAAAACCGCATCGAAAATCCGCACGCGGACCGTAGGGGATGGATGAAAAGTGTGACTTATACCTCCCCACAGACCATAATCCATTCATAATCCATCACAAAAATACGATCTCAGCCGCCCCGCGCGGGCCCCGCCCCATACAGCTGGGAGCTAGCTGGCAGCCGGCGGCAGGCAGACAGTGAGGAAAGCGTTGGCAGTGTACGTGAGCCCAGGAGCGAGTTCATCAAGGTGCGGCAGGCGAGAGGCGAACGGGTTGGGCCCGCACTTCATGCGATGGAGCGGCACGCGCATCGAGACAGCGAGCGTGCGCGCGTCCAACTCTGCCTCTGGCGCGTGATAGCTTGTGCACGCAAGGGGAATGCCACGCGCCCAAAACAGCGCTCGCATCGTGGGCAGCCAGCCCGCCGCATAGTCGGCGAGGCCGGAGTTGAACGCGAGCGCCAGCTGCGGCGCGCTGTGGACCAGCGGCACGCGCGCCTGCACGCGCGGGTCGTGCCACACGCCGCGCAGAAAGGCGAAGCGAAGCACCCCCGACGGGATCAATACCCGCCGCTCGGCACCGTCGAGAGAGGTCGGGACGCGCGGCCCGCAAAAGCAGACGCACAGCTCCGTGGCTCCGAGGCCATGGCCGTCGAGAAGCTCAGCCCATTTCGAGCGCCCGCTCAGCTCGGAACCGACCTCGGGCCCAAGCACGAGCAGCGACAGGCGGCCGTGCGCGTCGGCGGTGACGCCCGCGATGTGGGCAGCATGCGCGGCGGTGAGCGGAAACGAAAGGCTATCGCTCACCACGGCGCGTAACGCGGACCCTTTGGGCATCTGCGCCGCTTGCTCATATGCATGCCACCCAGAGATGGGCCCAATGCTCACCTTGCGTGTCCACGAAGGCACCCCACGTCTCAAGCCCTTGTCAGCAATTAAGGCTGCGCAGCGACGATGCAGGGCAAACGCTTGCTCGTCAATGGGCAGCCCTTGAGCAGCGGCTTGTGCTTCCCACGATTCGCCGCGCTCTGCAGCCGCGTGTGCAAGCGCACGCCTCCGGGCGGCGAGATCTTGCCACGCAGCAAGGTCTTGCGCCAGCTGCTTCTGACTACGCTGCTGCTTCAGTCTTTTGCGCGCATATGCACGTCGCCGCTTGGCGATGCGGGCACGATGCGAACGAGTAGGGTGCGCGTGGTGATATCCTGTCAAAGCCATATTCTTGAGAGTGGAGAGAGTCGAGAGAGGTCGACGTCGCCCAGCCCCTTGACGTCGCACAAGAAAAAGCCGAAGCGGCTCGCGATGATGTGTGAATGCGGCTACATTATGATGCAGGGCTTGACGTGCAGAATCTGAATCTGTACGATTCCCTCTTTGCCGAGTGCGGAATTTGGTCCTTTTGAAACGGCGACGCGCCATTGTGCGGCGCGATGCCGCCAGCTCGTCGCGAGGGTGCTGGCGTACGCAAGCGCAAGCTGCAGAAGCGCAAGGAAAAGCTCAATCAGCGTCGACTCAGCCGGCTAGCGCTGATGCCGTCACTAATACTCCCGTCCCGTGCCAGTGGATGTACAACACAACAAGAGGTAGGCGCCGCCGCCAGCCTCAATCCGCAAGAGGACCAGAAGAAGACACTGACCAAGGAGGAGAAGGCGGCCAAGAAGGCGGCCAAGAAGGCGGCCAAGAAGGCAAAGGCAGCTGCCTTACCGGCGGCGCAGACTAGGCAATCGCCTCGGTTGCAAGCGATGGCCACCACCGAGGCCATCCCAGCGATCGACCTAAACCTTGAGCCACCTCAGCGGCTCAACGAAGCCCGTTCGAATGCTTTGCCTGCCTTTGTACCGCCTCCATGGGAGCTGCAGTATGACTTGGACTCTATCGAACGGCAACTGCAGCCTCTGGTCAACGAGCCCGTCCTAGGCGTCGACGTCGAGTGGCGCCCAACGTTTGTGAGCGGCGCGCCGCGCAATCGCATCGCGCTCGTGCAGGTCGCGTCGCGCACGCGGTGCGTGCTCGTGCCGGTGCGCCACCTCGCTCGGCTGCCGCCGACGCTCGCGAGGCTGCTTGGGAACCCGGACGTGTGGAAGGTGGGCTGTGGTGTTGCCGAGGACGCCCTAAAGCTGCAGTCCGATTGTGGGTTGAGCTGCCACCCGATCCTCGAGATAGGCAGGGTGGCGACGCGGCTGCAGACGTGCGAGGGCTTCGTCTTTCCCGCGCTCAGCCCAGGTGAGAAGGTTCGCCCCGGGCTCGCCGGGCTTGCGTTGGCATGCGGCTATGAGTTGACGAAGCCCAAATCGGTCTCGCGGTCCAATTGGGAGCGACGGCCTCTGACCGCGCAGCAGCAACGATATGCGGCGCTCGATGCGTACAGCAGCGTGTGGATCGCGATGTGCATGCATGCCTTACACAGCCGCGGCGGCGCTCAAGGCGGGCTGGCACGCTGGTGTGGTGACCAGCACCAACTGCTGTGCGGGGGGCGAAATGGCACCGCCTCCTTAGCGGTGGCCCTCGCCGTTTCACATCCGGGCCGATCTGGCGACGGTGGAGTGCACGCGGCGAGCACTGCGATGCCAACGGCCGAGCGCGTTGTGCATCAGCAGATCGCGCCATCCTCCGAGGCGAGCCGCAAGCGCAAGCGGCGGAGCGGTAAGAAGACGCTATAGCTCTCCTCTGATGCCCTCCCGCTGAAGCACAACGTGCTTCACCGGCAACGGAAGGTGCTGATGGCGGCATAGTCGTGGCCAGATTGTCCATTAGGGACGGCTTGTCCTCGGCTCTCCGCGTTCCATTGCGCACGGCATGAAGAGGAGACGCGCAGGTGTGCGCGTGGCGGTACTGGGCGCACCAGGACCAGCGGCGCGTTCCGCGCGGCGTCGCGTCGGGCGGAAGGGGATTGATAAGCGTAAAGCGATTGTGGTACCGAGGGTATGTGGATCTGTGGACTTTTGTGGTTTACCACCGAAAAGTACTGTAAGTGAGTCACACACGGCGCCTTTCTGCGTTTACGTACTTGGTACCGTCGCATCAGACGGACCTCAGACGGACCCGCGACGACACGCCGCGCGACGGCGTCGGCGACGACGGACCGGACCGGGCGATATTGAAATTCCACACGACACGATGTCCGACTTTCGCTTCCTCCACGTGCCCCTAGCAGCCGAGTATGCACACGTTTTCTTCTTACCCGAGGAAGCGCTCCGCTACCAGTGCGAGATCGGCACGGAGCTTGCAGCTCTCTGGTCCACCGCTCTCGTCCTTGCCCAGAATGCTGTATCGATTCTCCGCCACTAGCTGGTACACGCTGTCCCGCAAGGGAAGCGGGAGCGGTGTGAACGCGGCCGCGACCACGTTGAGTGCTGGCTTCCGCAGGGTCGCGGCCACACGCAGTGCGGCAGAACTCTGAGTGTGGAAGCCTTCCTCATCGATGACCACAAAAGTTGACAGATCTGATCCCTCTCGTCCGCACTTTTGCAGGAGGCTGCGTCCGGTGTCGGACTGTAAGGAGGCAAAGGCGAATAAACCTTCGGGGTCGTTGTCGAGCACGAAACTCACCCACCGGTTGCAGAAGTTGCACACCCCATCGAACAAAATGATGCCAGAGCGGCCGGCGGGCAATTCAAAGCCAGGAGGCATGGGGCCTGAGAGAGGGCCAGTGACTGCCAATAATGGCGTCGTCGTGCGAAGAGCACGATGTGGCACTGCTGCGATGAAAGTGACAGCCAGAGCCCGTGCAAGCATCTTCGCACTGTTGGCAGCACGAAAAACGCACGGGCGGCTCGCGGGCCACGCCTCGTCCGCGACGAACAACACTTTCACGCGAGAGAGGTGCGGTTCACGTTTCGGGAAAAGTCTGGGAAACTTCCGAATGGCGACACTAAGCAGCTTGCACATGTACGAACCCCGCCATGTACATGTATCCGAAGGCGTGTAGTGGATTAGCGACGAACAGGTTCACGGCCCCACAAGCATGAGATGAGCGCATGACATGCATGACCATGTCGAACAAAGCCAGTGAGCGCCACACTGATGATACGTATGAAAACGCAGAGTCACAGAGTCACAGAGGCATGTGTGCAAGTCAATGATCAAACATGAAGTCCAATCGTAGCCATCGTGAGACAATTGCCGTACTTCCCACAAGGTGGATGGCAGCGGTTGCTGTCGCCCTACCTCCGTTGAGACCATCCTCGTACCTCGAGACAAAGCGTTGCACATGTTGTGCACGAGCTTGTGCGCGCGACGTCTCCTTCACTTGGCCATCTGCCCACCTGCAGCGGCGACACCGTGGTTGCCCTTGTGGGGCACCCACTCGGGATGCTTGAGGCCCTCGGCCATCGATTCGGCCATCACCGCCTCCATAATGTCCTTGGGGCACGGCTGTGGCTGCTCGAGCGAGATGCCAATGTCAGTGACGACAGTGCACCGGATGGTCGTACCACGATTCTTCTTGTCAAGCGCCATCTTCTTCATGAGCATCTCGATGGGCAAGCCCCGAGGCACATGGACCGGCAGCCCGTAGGAGGCGAAGCACGCGGTGATCCGAGCGATCTTGGAAGCGTCGAGCTGCTGGTCGGGGCGACCGAGGCGCATGGCCACCTCGGCCTCGGCCACGCAGCCGACGGACACGCACTCACCGTGCATCATCTCGGGCGATTTGAGCGCCTCGACCGCGTGCCCGATCGTGTGCCCCCAGTTGAGCGTGCTCCGCAGCCCCCCTTCCTTCTCGTCCAATGCCACCACCTCAGCCTTGCCGCGGATCGAATCGTAGATGACCTGCTCGATGAGCTCAGGATCGAGCGCCATCACCCGCTCTGGATGGCGCTCGAGCAGCTCGAAGAGCGATGGCATCCGGATGACGCCCATCTTGATCGCCTCCGCGATGCCCTCCACCAGCTCGCGTCGGCCCAGGGTTGCAAGGCAGTCCATGTCGGCGTACACCGCGATGGGCTGGTGGAAAGCGCCGATGAGGTTCTTGCCTGCGGGCACGTTGATCGCCGTCTTACCCCCCACGCTCGAATCGATCATCCCCGTCGAGGACGTCGGTACCTGCACGAACGGTACGCCACGCATGAACGTCGCCGCCACGAAGCCGACCAGGTCGCCAACGACACCACCACCGAGTGCGATCATGCACGTGTCGCGGTTGCACCGGTGTGCGAGCATGAAGTCCTCAATCTCGTCCTTCACGGCGCGGCACTTGCTGCCCTCGCCGCTTGGGATCTGGTAAGTGAGCACCAGCTGGCCGTCGTCGTTACTACCAATGGGCTGGTCGCCGCAGTTGCCACAGGCGTCAGCAAAGCTGAATGCCTGCGAATTTGCCTCCGCCTTGGCGGCTGACGAAGCCACATCATGGATAGTCATATTGGGCAGCGCGGCAAAGCCCGCCAAGATTGTCTTGCCATAGAGCGGCCACACATTCGCGTCAGACACGATCACAAACTTGCTCGCCCTGATGCCATTGGCGGGTGTCAGCTCCGATGCAATGGACGACAACAGATCACGGCCGACAAAGACCTTGCTATCGCCGATGACCGGGATAGTGCGGCGCGTACGGACCTCAATCGGTTCGCACTCCAGCGCGCGCTTCATAGATCGGCACGCGTTCCCGAACCGCGACGCGGCGTCACTTGCGTATCGTGATGAGAGGAGATCAGGATTTTTACCACAGGTACATGTACTCTCGAAGAACGTCGATTTGGGCGGGCAATCGGAAATCTGGCCCGACTTGACTTGACTTCCTGTCAGACATCACCTTTGGCGCTTTTTCTGGAAAAGCGAAATGGAACGCGTCATGGCTTCAACCTTCGGCTCTCCGTGGGATGGCGTCGCCGCCGCCCCTGTACCCTTTACAAGCTGGGGAGATGCAACATCAACTGCCATGGACTGCGATGGCACGCAGCTCGCGGCTAGTGAACCAGTCGAGGAGCCTTGGGAGAGGTACATGGATGAGCGGCTCTCGCAGGAGGTGCGCCGCCGCGTCCTTCGCACGCTTCGAACGCATCATCTGTGTTTGCGCCAGAACATATCCTCACACACAAATCCCGCTCGCGTGCTCCTGCGCAGTACTCTTACATCATGCGTGAGACAGAAAGGGCCGCACTTGCCACAGCGGCCTTGCCAGCGCCAGCGCCAGTGGTGCTTGCATGCATGCACAACCAAATGATGGTAGACAGGATGGGGGGCAGCTTTGGCAAACGGCAGCAATGCGCCGCCGACTTGGAGCTGTCTGCAAAGCGGCATCGCGGCTGAATGGGTGTGCCGCAGCACTTCAGTGTGACAGCTGAGCAGCAGCAACCGCCGCCGCCTCCGCCGCCGCAATAGCAGCAGCAGCCACGCCGCGTGTACCTGTGCCGCACGGCCCCAGCAGCTACTCGCATCGCAGTACCCCATCGAGTACGTGTGTGGGCCGCCGTTACGAGTTACGTGTGGTTCATGCGTCGCATGAGCCGTGTTGACGCGAGGGGCGTCGCTGGAGCGTATGCCGGTGAGCGGTGTGCGGTCGGTTGAGGCCGGGTCGCGAGCGTGCTCCGTGCACCGTGCTCCGCCTCCGGCTCGCTGCGGAAAGGCTTCGTGGAACGCGCGCGCGTCACTGGATCGTTCCGCATACATCACAGGTGAGTAGGCGTGTACGCGCGCGGACGGATGCGCGTCGAAGACGAGGTCGAGGTTTCAACGGGAATGCCTCGTCGCTAGCGGCCTCGCGCGAATCGGTCAAGAAAGCAAGTAGTCTTTCGTGGTATCGTTTGGTATCACGTGATTCGTCTCGTCTAAAAGATTCGGTCGACGCGTCCGCGCGAGCACGCGACCTTAACGCGACCCGGTACGCGAGGGATCGAGAGTAATTGCTAATTCTAATAACTTTACTAATAACTACCGTCCTCAGAGGTGACACGAGCACAAGACACAGAGCGTCCGCGGAACCCCTGCCCCTCCTCAGCCAGGGCCGCCATAACGCCCGAAACCTTGCGGGTCGGAGCTTCTAGTCGAGACATTGAGCTCGAAGAAGATGCCGTTGCCCTCAACACCCTGATTCGTCGGCAGCAGCCATAGCAGAGGCTGCTTGCCGCAAGTGCGCGCAAAGTTACCGCGCAGCCCGAAGTCGAAGGGAGAGCGACCGGCTTGTTGGCGTGGTTTGGGAGGTTTGGCGCCCACGAGGCCGCACTGCCGAAAGAAGGTGTGCGCCGTCTGGCCACGCGCGATTAGCCACGTGTGGAAGAGCAGCCACGCGAGCGACGCGCCGCCCATCACGGCGCTTCCCAGCAGGCTGAGGCACGCAAATCCGCAGACGGAAGAGGCCTGCGGTTGGCAGGCAGGAGAACGGGGGGACTCATGCGCGCGTCAGATCGCACGCTCGTTGGGCGGTGGGAGGGGGTGTAGGCGGCCAGGCCACATCGGGTTCGTGTGCATGGCTCGTGTGGATGGCTCATGTGCATGGCTCGTGTGAATGGCTCGTGTGCATGGCTCGTGTGCATGGCTCGTGTGAATGGCTCGTGTGCATGGCTCGTGGGCATAGCCGTTGCAGCGACGGGCTGAGTACTCACTCCGCCCATCCACATCGCGAGGAGCGCGTACGAGGCGTCGGCCTGCGGCCACGCGCGCAGCACGCCCGGAAGCAGCAAGGCGCATCCGACTCCGTGCGCCAAGACACCATAGAGCAACGAAAGCAGGTACGCCTTGTAGTTGTAGAAACCAATGGCGTTGTTCGACCACAGGTCCCAATGCTGATAGCACAGGATGCATAGGCCGAGCTCGCGCGAGTGATGGGCGAGGTCGGGCTTGAACGCGCCGCATTTGCGGCAGAAGCGGAGCGAGCCGTCGAGTTTCTTCTCGACCGCCTGGAGCACGTTGTGAAAGTAGGCCTGATCGCCAGGCTCGCGGCTGTAGAGCCAGAGCGGGATGTGGCCTGGAGGCATGCGTGCCGTCGTCAGGGCCGCAAGCACGGCGAGCGCCCACACGAGATGGTAGGCCATGAAGATGAGCGACGTGCTTGTCGACGAGAAGCCGACGAGCGCCGCGTCCGTGCCCAATGGGGCAGCCACGCCAACGGCGGGCAGCAACGCGAGCAGCAGCACAGCCATGTAGCAGCCTGCACATGAAGTCGTGAGCACGGCGGCGGGCGCCCAGCGCCACAGCCGACGGCGGCCGGCAGCTGGCTCTGTTCGCGCCTTAGATCCGACCGGTATGCTTGTCGCCGGCTGCCACGGCGAGCCTGTGATCATCCCGACCGTCGGCCATTACCTATCCGAAACCTGGCTCACGACGACGCGAACGGATCCCACAAGGAAACGAACGTTACTTTCCGAAACCTGGCTCACGAGGGAAACAACTAGTTGCATTCTCTGTGAGGTGCGCCTGCGCCGTCGAGAGGGTGTAACGTCGGACCAAAAAGTGGTTGCGGTCGCGGGCGGCATGCAAATCTGTGATCGGTGTGATATGCCTGTCGGGCGCTGTCGGAGGAGTTCAGAGGAACATGTCCATGAATATGCGCTCAAGCCTCAACATCTTAAACTTAAACGAGGCTGGACGTCTCGATTCGCGTGCACATTTCCCCGGGAGACATGGTCCACTTTGACGCGCGCCTAGACACGTGAGCGCACGTGCGCTCGCCTGGTTGTGGCTCACGTGTTGTGTTGTATGTGTCGATTCTACAGCTGGCTCACGAGCTTCTGGCTCAGAATTGCCTCGTTTCGACATGGCTCACGTGAAGCTTT
>PJAB01000348.1:0-29080 GCA_002887195.1 Chrysochromulina parva | reverse complement strand
CGCGGCATCCTTCGCCGCGCGCTTGGGGTTCTTTAAAGGCGCGCCCGCACTGCGCGCCCGAGATTCTTTGGTCACGCTCCGCGTGCCCGGGTTAGATGCTGGCATCTTCTGTTTCTGAGTGGCTCGGAGCGGCCGGCTCTGTGGGAGAACAGGTTCTCCGGGGAGCCGACACGGCGCCTCCTCAGGTTTTCGCTCTCCCTCCCTTCCCTCCCTTGTGTTATGTGTCTTGTTCTGGGGGCCTTTGTGAGTGTAAACTTACTAAAGGCATCTTCTGTTTCTGAGTGGCTCGGAGCGGCCGGCTCCGCGCGCGAACGGCTCGGGTTTTTCAAAAAAGAATAAGCGATCGCCGCGGAGCGGTTTGACAAGCTCGTACTAGGGTCCCTAGTAGAGACTTTGGGCTTTCTAGCTTCACAGACTGCGACGAAACACACACTGGGGGATTCGACAAGACGGGCGGCGGGCTTGCATGGGGAGCTGTGCGCGACGGGAGAGTTTGGAGCGACCGGTTTACTCATTACTGCGAGCCGGTTGAAGGCGTGATGAACGCGAGCGGTAGCGGCAATCCCGCAGCCTTGTGCTTCAGTGGCGCAATGCGCCGGCCGTGACCCTGCGCCGCGTCGCGCTCGGCACCAAGCAGCTGAAGGCCGAGTAATCTGGCGATCGGCGATATCGAAGGTACCTCCACGACCAGCCCAGCGATCATGGCGTGCTCGCCCATCGAGAAGCCCATGTGCTCCATGGCCTTGGCCGCACCGTCCGAGGCGCCCGGGCCGACCAGCTCAAGGATCACATCTCGGCCTGGTGGTGCACCGAACTTGAAGAACGCCATGGGGCGACCGCCCGAGGTCGCGTCGTCTGGCCTGCGCACGCGTCGCAACGCCAGGCCGCTCTGCTGCAGTGCGCTGATCGTGCCCTCGAAATCGGGCGTGGTGACGCACAATGAATAGAGGCCGAGAGCCCCGTTTGGGTGCGGCACCGCCACGCTCGCACGCACCGCCTGATGCTCTGCATTCTCAGTGTCATCAAGGTCATCAATCGATGTAGCAACTCCAGCGACATTGACTTCGATGAAATGATCGGACCCCATTCCACCCCAGCATGGCGAGTGGTCTGTGGACGAGGCCACACGACGCGTGCGCGGGCCGTCCCGCCATCCCCATGAGGGCAACCGAACCGCATCTCCACCACCAACACCGAGGTCCACGCCGCCGATTGAAAGCGCTATATCGTCGTCATCTCCGTTGCGGGCGAAACCGGCGGCTTCCCACGCAGCCAGGCTCCCAGGTAGACTTAATCGAAGGAGAGCCGGGAATGTCGGCTCGCGTCCAGCGGCGGTCGCAACGCGACGACGTGCGACTCTCCGCATTTCTCGCGTGAACCGTGACGTGTGAACGTTAACACGACAGACGCGACAACCGCTGTTACTGCCCGCTCAGAACGTGTGATCGTGAACGCGCGGGTTGGTTTTTTGCAGCAACAGCAGTCAGTTTCGTCGCGGTCCGCCCCGCTCACCACACAAATGACAGCGCCGGGTCCCGCACCCCTCGGAGCTCGGTCAACACAAGTAGGCCAGTACTGAGTACTCGCTCGCTCGGGCTACAAAGAACCGGTACACAAAGTCAAACGCGTCGCAATTTGTAAATATGATTCGCTTTCGGGTGTGGTCCGGTTGCAAGTTGCAGGTGTCCTTGAGTGAAATACAACGTGACCCCACCCTCTCCTCTCATCTCGGTCATCACAGTGAGAGCCGGCCGCGTCGCGTGGCCGCATGCATGGCGACGAGGCGCTTCATCGAGAGCTCCGTCGCCGCGGCTGCATCGGGCCACCTTGTGGGCTTCACCGGCCTCGGCTGCCTTTCAGGGACGACGCGATCCCAGCCGTCGGCGGGCAGCTCCTTCCCGTGCATCTCGGCATGCATGCGCGCCGCTGCGAATTGCATGCGACGTAACGTCTCCTCTTGCCGTTGGAGTGCCTGGTGCGCCGCCGCCGCCGCCGCTTGGAACCGTCGCGCGCTCTCGCTGAGCCATTCGCCCCCGAATTGCTTGGCCACGCTCAGGACGCGCTCATCGAGAAGTTCGGTGGAGGGACCCAACGGGCGCGATGGCAGCGGCACGTACGTGAGCGCGGCTGCTCGTCGCTGTTCCTCGTCCGCGCGGGCACCGTTCGCGGCACTGGCGCTCTCAAGGCTCTGCTGCAGAGAGCGCGCCGATGGGGTCTGTGAAGGGAGCCATTCAGACGCGCGCTCCGACAGGGCCGCCACCTCACGCGCGCTTGAGCCCTCGCGAGAATGCAATCTCGAGCCCTCGCGAGATTGCAATCTTGGGCCCTCTCGAGAATGCAATCTCGAGCCCTCGCGAGAGCCCTCGTCATATCCAAAGCCCCGCTGTGAATATTCACGCCGGTGGCTCTCACCGCCGCGCCCCTTAGCCGACGCTGTCGCCGAGCGCGAGTGCAAGTCGGTGCGCAGCCCGTCGTTCACACCGGTGCGCAGCCCGTCGTTCACACCGGTGCGCAGCCCGTCGTTCGGAGCGCCTACCGGTGTGAACGACGGCAATTCACGGCTCAGGGTATTGCCCGAGGCGGTGCGGCCGTTGACACGCTCAGCGCGCTGCTGGGCGGCGGCTGCAGCGGCCGCCGCGAGAGCCGCCGCGCCCACTGCCGCCGTGGCACGCTGCGCCGCCACCGACTGCCCAGGCGGCGGCGGCGGCGGCGGGGGCGGCTGAGGCGGCGGTGGCGGCGGCGCCGCCACCGACTGCGGCGGCGGCGGCGGCGGCGGCGGCGGCGGTGCCATCATTGCCCGCTCGCTGTCCGCGTCGTCGCGGGCGGAGTCCGAGTACGAGTCCGAGTACTCGTCGTAGTCGGAGTCGGAGTTTCGAGCAGACGAGGGCGCGGCGTCAGGCGCCGTCGTGGGCACGGTCGCTCCCCGTTGGGCCACTCCACTCGATGTCGTGAGTGATGCCGCGCCCTTGGCGGCTGGCGCCGGCGCCGTCTTGGGCACTGCTGTGAGTGATGCCGCGCCCTTGGCGGCTGGCGGCGGCGCCGTCTTGGGCACTGCTGTGAGTGATGCCGCGCCCTTGGCGGCTGGCGCCGGCGACCCGTCCTCCGAGTCCTCCTCGTACTCGTCCTCGTACTCGTACTCGTCGTCGGACCCGCCCGGTACGGCGCTCGGGGGGAGCTTGCTGGTCGGATTGCCCTTGGCCGCCGCCGCCGCGTGCTCCGATGCAGCCGATCCGCCCGGTACGGCGCTCGTGGCACTCGCGGTGCGAGGGCCTGTGAACGTCGTCTGTGGAGGCGCCGTACTGAGCATCTTCGCCGCCGCGCCGGCTGCTTGTGGCGGCGCCGTGCCGAGCACCTTCGCGTCCGTTGCCTCCACCGCCTCCATCATGGGCGCTGTCCTGGGCGGCACCGCGGCGGATGCACTCTGCCCGGCCCTAAAGGCGCTGTCTTGGGCGGCCTTAAAGGCCAGCGGAGATGGGGCGCCGCCCAGGACAGCGCCCAGCTTGCTGTGGCTGAAGAGGTTCTTCGCGTCGGCGATGCGCTCCTCGATGAGTTCTTCATCAGCACGCGCCTGCGCGTTGGAGAGAGGGAGAGTGAGTGTGTGTGTGTGAATTAGTGTGCGAGTGAGAGCCATCACGGGCGCCATCTCGGGCACTCGGTGGCACTCGGTGATGACCATCAGAGGCACTCCATCAGCACCTCTGATGGCCAGTAGTGACCCATCAGCACTCTCCATCAGCACGCCTCCTCGGCCCGCACCTGCGCCTCCGCCTGTGCCTCGAGCATCTCCTCTTCCCAGTTGATGGCACGCTCCTCGTACGCGAGCTGCTGGCTCTCGTAGTCCGAGCACTCCGAGTAGCCACGGTCCGTGTACGCGTCCGCCGGCAGCGGCGCCGGCGCGCCCTCGGGCGGGCGCGGCGGGCGCGGCGGCGCAGGCTTCTGCGGCGATGGCTCCGTCCACGGCGCTGCCTTGGCGGCAGCGGCTGCTGGCTTCTGCGGCGAGGGCTCCACGCTGCGGTCACTGTACCCGCTGTACCCGCTGTACTCGCTGTACCCGCTATACGCTGACGGTGAATCAGGAGGCGCGGGTGCGGCCGGTGGGCCGGGCGCTGTCTTCGGTGGCGGAGCCGCGACGGCAGCGGCCGCCGGGCGAGGCGCCGAGCGCGCGGATGACCGAGGAGTCGCCCACGGCGGTGCATCCTCGTCGCCCGACGCGCCTGAGTCGTGGCTGAAGCCGGAGCCGGAGCCCGTGCCGGAGTAGCCGGAGGAAGGTGGCATTGACCGGAGCGTTGAGACGAAAGTGGAGAGCCATTGAAAATCGGTGTTGCGAACTTCGATGTCGTCGATTTCGTCACGACATTCTTCCATGCGGACCAACTGTGCGGACCCCTTGTCGCGACATGCCGATCAAACTCGCGTACGAGGAGCCAAGATCGTCGACCCCGGCTTCCGCTCTCACGCCGCCGCCCTCGGCCGTTCCGCTCGCCTTTGACACCGTCGCCCAGCTGCCTGCGCCGCTCGACAACGCCGCCATCGCCAAGGAGGACCTCGAGGCGGGCCAGCTCATCTCCCACGCGAGCACGACCATCCGGCTGAGCGCGCGCGTGCTCGAGGGCCACCGCTTCGCCGTGGCGCCCATCGCCCTCGGCGAGCTCATCACCTCGTGGGGCGAGCCCTTTGGCAAGGCCTTGCGGCCCATCGCGCCCGGCGAGTGGCTGCGCAATGCCAAGGTGATCGCCGCACTGCTACCGCGCGGCCTCGAGCCGGGCTTCACGCCCAACTTCGCCGACTACGTGAAGCCGGCAGCGCTCAGCGAGGCGAGCTTCGTCCCCGGCCCGCCCGTGCCGCTCCACCGCCTCGACGCCACCTTCGATGGCTTCGTGCGCGCGCCCGCGAGCCGCGGTGTCGGCACGCGCAACTACCTCGTGATCCTGCCGCTCTCGTCGCGCAGCAACGCGTTCGCGCGCGCGCTCGAGCGACGCGTGGCGCCAGCCGCGCGCGAGGAGCCGCACGGCGGTCTCGACGGCGCCGTCGCGCTGCCTCACACTGAGGATGGCGGCAGCGCGAACGCGAGCGCGGCGCGAAACCAAACCCTCCTGGTGCGCCACCTTGATTGCGATGGATTTCGAATCCACCTTGATTGCGATGGATTGCGTGGGTGCGATGGATTGCAATGAATTGCGAAGGGTCTGATGACGTCTGATGACCTCTGATGACCTCTGATGACTTGCGAAGGGTCTTCACACATGACGACCGAGGGCCTCTCCCAGGTATGCACGCTCCTCGGCCTCCTCCTCGAGCCACTGATGACCACTGATGACCTCTGATGATCACTGATGACCTCTGATGACCTCTGATGACCATCCTCATCAGGTACGCACGCTCCTCGGCCTCCTCCTTCATCCAAACGTGGGCGCCGCGCTCGTGCTCGAAACTGACGCTGACGTGGCCGCGGCGAAGGCAGGCGCGGGACTCTCGTACGAGAGGCTCGTCGCCGCAGCCGCCACCGCCGGACGCGCCAAGGACCTCGCGGCCCTCAGCCCCACCGTGCTCCGGCTCCGCCTGCGTGATTTCGGCGCCGAACTGAGCGCTGCGGCGAGCACGGCCACGTCGCTGCTGCCGCCACTGCGTGCCATGGCTAGGGTACCATGCGCCGCCTCGTCGCTCATCGTCGCGCAGCAGTGCGGTGGCTCGGATGCCTTCTCGGGTGATTGCGATTGATTGCGCTCCGATTGCCTCTGAGTGCCCTCTGAGTGCCCTCTGAGTGCCCTCTGAGTGCCCTCTGAGTGCCCTCTGAGTGCCCTCTGAGTGCCCTCTGAGTGCCCTCTGAGTGCCCTCTGATCCACCTCTGATTGACCTCTGATTGACCTCTGATTGCCTTCAGATTGCCTTCAGATTGCCTTCAGATTGCCCTCGGACGACCACTGATTGCAATATGATCGGCACCTTCTGGCTGAGTGCGGCTGAGTGCGACTGATTGCGGCTGATTGCAATCTGGTGGACACCATTTCGTATTGTAGGCACCGCGGCTAACCCGCTCGTCGCGGCGGCATCCAAACTGCTCATCGAGGCGGGAGGCGCGGCGGTGCGCGCCGAAACTGACGAACCCCTCGTGCGGAGAGCCGGGCTGGTTGCGAATCTTGATGACTGGCTGATTGCGACTGATTGCGGCTGATTGCGACTGATGGCCCTGCATGCAGGTCCTCGCCGAAACTGACGAGCTCATCGGGGCCGAGCAGTACGTCCTCCAGTCGGTGCGCGACTATCACACCGCGCGGCGCTTCGTCGATCTCGTCGGCCGCTTCCACAACTACGCGAACGCGCACGGTGCCTCGGCGGAGGGAAATCCTTCAGGCGGCAACCTGTTCCGCGGGCTCTACAACATTGCCCTCAAGTCCCTCGGGGCGGCGATGAAAAGGCATCCTGAGTGCCGGCTGGAGCACGTGGTCGAGTACGCGCTGATGGCCTTCTGATTGCATCTGATTGCATCTGATTGCATCTGAGTGCCGGCTGGAGCACGTGGTCGAGTACGCGAATCGCCTCCTGATGACGCCTCTGATGACGCCTCTGATGATCTCTCTGATGATGCCTCTGATGACCTTTTGATTGCATCTCATCGCGTCTGATTGCATCTGATTGCATCTGATTGCAGGTACGGCGAGCCGCTGCCGCCACCACGGGCAGTCCCCGAGGCAGTCCCTGCCGAGGGCGACGCCCGGCACGGCGCGGGGACTTTGGGGGCGGGCTACTGCTTCATGGACTCGCCAGGTGACGATCTCGAGTCGATCTCCCTTGATGGCCTTTGATGGCCGTTGATGGCCATCGATTGCCATCGATCGCAACTGCTTCGTGGACTCCTCAGGTAACGATCTCGAGTCCATCGCCGGCCAAGTGGCTACCGGCTGTAACGTCATCTACTTCACGACGGGCAACGGCTCCATCACTAACTTCCCCTTCGTGCCGACCATCAAGATCGTCTCCACCTCGCGCCGGTGAGGACCACTGAGGGCCTCTGATGACCTCTGATGACCTGTGATGATCATCGTCATCAGGTCACCTCGCGCCGGTGAGGACCACTGATGGCCTCCGATGGCCTCTGATGGCTATTGATTGCGATCGAGTGCTATTGAGTGCTATCAGTTGGCCTAATGAGTGCTATTGGCCTAATGAGTGCTATTGAGTGCTAATGAGTGCTATTGAGTGCTAATGAGTGCTATTGAGTGCTAATGAGTGCTATTGAGTGCGATTGAGTGCTATCAGTTGGCTATTGGATCTGATTGCTATTGAGTGCTATTGAGTGCTATCAGTTGGCCCTCTTTGCCTCGGAGCGCCTCTCATCGTCTCTGATGGCCTCTGATGGCCTCCCTCATCAGGGTACCGGATGGCCTCTGATGACCTCCCTCATCCCCTGATGGCCTCCGATGGCCCCCGTCATCAGGTGCGCCTTCATGGCGGATCTCTCCTGATGACCTCTGATGACCCCTGATGACTTCTGATGGCCTCCCTCATCAGGTACCAGCTCATGGCGAAGGACATGGACGTGGACGCGGCCAACCCCACCCTAAGCGCGTCCGAGCGCGCCGAGCACCTCTTCCAACAAACGCTGGCCGTAGCCTCGGGGCTGCGAACACGTGGCGAAACCGCAGGCCAATACCAGCTCCAGATCTGGCGCAATTGGGAGATTGATCCAAACTTGGCGGCCGTTCAGAGGGCGACTACCGAGCGTGACTCGCAGTACGTAGATGACCTCTGATTGCCTCTGGGTGCCTCCCTCATCAGGTACAACTCCACTTGGGATGATTGGCACTGATGAACCTTTGATGACGTCTGATTGCCTCCCTCATCAGGTACAACGGCTTCGCTTCTTCGCCGCTGCTCGGGACGGCGCCTGCGGGCGCGGTGAGTGGACCTCCCTGAGTGCATGCTGATTGCCTCCCTCATCAGGTGAGTGGACCTCATGGGCCTGCCCTCCCTGAGTGCATGCTGATTGCCTCCCTCATCAGGTGAGTGGACCTCTGGGCTCATGGGCCTGCCCTCCCCTCCAACTAGCCAACCTAACTGCCTCGGCCTCTGCCGTGCTCGCCGCTCCGCCCTTGTACAAGGGCCTCGCACGCCCAGCCGCGCACACGGAGATTGCAATCTCGGATGATCTCTCGGCGGCGACGGGTGCCCCAGCCTCCGACGGCGCCGTGTTGAGCCGCGCGGCCAGCTCGGTGACGAGCACGGCCAGCACGGAGACGCACGGGGGCACGGCTTCGAGCGTCATGTTGGGCACGGCTTCGAGCGTCGTGTTGGGCACGGCTTCGAGCGTCGTGTTGAGCGTGCGCCATCCCCTCGACGAGATGATGCCGCCCCCTACAGAGTCGGTGGCGTTGATCCTCCCCACAAGCTTGTGCTCCTCCGAGATTGCGAGATCGCTCGCGGCGGCGCTGCAAGAGGAGTACACGCCCTCCGAGAAATCTTCCGAGATTGCGAGCTCGCCGCCGGTGCGTTTCGTCGCGCTCCCCCACACAGAGGGCTGCGGCCTCTCAGACGAGCGCTTGGGCGCCATCACCCTCTTGGGCCACCTGCGCTCGCCGCTCGTCGCGCATGCGCTCCTCCTCGAGCACGGGTGCGCGCTCGGGACGGCGCCTGTGTGCGAGTGCGATGGACTCTGCGCCGGAGTGGGTGTCACCTGTGAGTGCCTCTTGAGTGACTGTCCCTTGAGTGTCTGACCCTTGAGTGCCGCCGGAGTGTCACCTGTGAAATGCCACCTGTGAATTTCACCTGTGAATGCCACCTGTGAAATGCCACCTGTGAATGCCACCCTGCGCGCTCGAGCAGGTGCGAGAAGACGCACAACGATTACTTCGCGAGCCTGATCGAGGCCGACGGCGCTGATCGGCAGGCCTTCGGATGGGCCTCGCTCCAGGTGACCTGATCACCTCTGATTGCATGCTGATGGCCTCTGAGTGCATGCTGATTGCCTCCCTCATTACCTTCGGATGGGCCTCGCTCCAGGCCGACGGCGGCATCGCGGCTGCACGGGCCAAGGTCGCAGCCTTCTTCCGTAGCCGCGTGCCCACGACGGCGCCGGCACGGGTCGACGCGGAGCTGCTGCGCCTGGGCGTCGCGCTGCTCGTCGCGCCGCCCAGTGCTCACGACGGCGCGGCGCCGAGTGCTCACGACGGCGCGCCACCGAGTGCGTTCGAGGGCGGCGGCGGCGGCGCCCACGACGGCGCGGCGCCCGCCCATGCTCACGACGGCGCTCATACGCCCACGACGGCGCTGCTGCCCGATCGGGTGGCGCTCGTCTTCGCGCAGCTGACGAGCCTGATGGCGCGCCGAGGGCTCGTGGTGATCCCTGAGGGGAGTCCGTTACTGCTCAACACGGCGTTCCTCGAGGGCGCGCTCGCCGAGACGGCGCGTGCCACGCTGAGCTTCGCCGCATGCCCAAGACGGCGCGCTCAAGACGGCGCGTTCGCGCCCTCGTCCGAGGCGCACAGCGGCGGGGGGCTGCATGTGATGGCGACGCCCTCGCAGCGGTTCGTCGAGATCCTATCTGGTGTGGGAGGGACCGGCGTGCACATGGCGCTCGCGTGGTGTGCGCGTGGCGCACCCATGCCGTCCGGCCACCCCCTGCTTCCGCTGCTCAGCGTGGCGCTCGACACGGCGCGTGCGGCCGCCGAGGGCGGCGGCGGCGGCGGCGGCGGCGGCGGCGGCGGCGACGTGACCGACGACGACGGCGCACGAGCAGTGGCGGGTGCGCCAGTGGCAGACATCGTGCTGCCTGTGGAAGGGGAGCCTTCCGAGTGGCTGCGCCTGATCCTAATTAGGATGAGCGAGCTCGCCTCGGGGGAGTACACGCCGCTCGTCTACCGCGACAGCGCGCTCAATGTGGACTTCCAGATACCGCGCGGAGGGGGCTGCAGCCTGTAAGCAGACAGTCGTATAAAGCTGCAGTATAAAGCATGTAAGCAGACAGTCGTATAAAGCATGTAGCGGCTGGAGAATTTTTGAGTGAGAGTTTCATGGTCGAGGACGACGATTGGCCGCAATAGCCGGGCGTGCGAGAGAATCCGTGTCTGCACAAAGTTCGGAACTTACATCTCAGTGTGTGAATCATTCACAGGGACACGATGCGGACGCGCTTTCGCCGCGCGATCGCCACGTCCGCCAGCGGTCTCCTGCCACCGCTCAGCGCGTCGACGTCGTCACCACTACCGAAGCTCACGGTCTGCCTCGATGTCGATGATTGCCTGCTCCATGCCACGAACGCCGATGTGGATCCGCCGAGGTTTCGGGAGTCCGTCGGGCCGGAGGCAGCGCGTGCAAAGGCAGCCCACGCAGAGCTGATGAGGCGCGGCCGCATGATGCCCGCGCCCGATCACGAGTTCGAGCTGCCCTACCTTGAATTCCCCGTCCGCGTGTACAAGCGCCCTCTACTCGACGACTTCCTGGGCGAGGCCAGCAAGCTGTGCGAGCTCGTGCTCTACTCGTCTGCCGTCGAGGGCTACGTGCGCGAATGCGCCACACTCCTCGACCCCGACGGCGCGCTCTTCGGTACTCGACTGCTTTGGCGCGAGCATTGCACGCCAATCAGTGCCGCGCTCGCAAAGGACTTGACTCGGCTCGGGCGGCCGCTCGAGCGCACGGTGCTCGTCGATGACAACTTGGCCTCGTGCATGCTGCAGCCGGACAATGCGGTGCCCATCCTACCCTTCTTCGGCGACCGGGACGATCGCGAGCTTGGCCAGCTGCTGCTACTGCTGCGCAGGCTGCACGACATGCGCGACGTGCGAGAGCACCTCAGGGGGACCTACCGGCTGCGGGAGAAGATGTTGAGCGGCGTGCGCGAGATGCGTGATACGAAGAGCTTTTGAGGAGTGTTGTGAAGGTGGAATCTGGAAGGCATGCGCGATCACAAGGTGGCTGAGCTGCTTGAATGCAAGCCGGCGGCGTGAGCACCAGCGGATGTTGGACCATTGTGGGCTGACCCCAAACCAGCTACCCTTTTTGAGCGGGACAGGCCCGTTCGCCTGCGTGCGGTGCAGCGCGGATCAAATTCACACCGACGCGGCGTGAACTGCCTGCGACGCATCGCCGTGCTGGGCCACTTTACAATAGTACGACGCTCGTGCGGGCAGCAGCGTGAAATTGGACATCGCGCTCATGGCTGAAGAGGTTGACTTTGACGAGCAGATAGATCTGCCGGCAGACGAGCCGACGTCCGCAGCGGCCAGAGCGGCATCCACAGAAGCCGCAGGAAGCAGCAGCAGTGGCGGAGCTCCTGCGGGAGGCAAGGCCAAGGCGACCGATGCCGCGGGCCGGTGCGTCAAGGGTCGTGGCGCCATGGGCTCGTCAGCAACCACAATGACAGGGTCAGACCAGCAATTCGAGTCGATCCAATCCAAGGGCAGCACGCGCGGACCGCTCAAGTCGGTCGAAGGCTGGATCATCTTTGTGACTGGGGTTCATGAGGAGGCCCAGGAGGAGGACGTACACGATAAGTTCGCCGACTTTGGCGACATCCGCAACCTTCACCTCAACCTCGACCGGCGGACGGGCTTCGTCAAGGGCTACGCGCTCATCGAGTATGCGAACCAGAGCGAGGCGCAGGGCGCCATCGACGAGATGGATGGCGCCGTCATCATGGGCCAGCCGATTCATGTCGATTGGGCGTTCCGCGCGGGCCCGTCGCGCCATGGCGGCGCCAGTCGGCGCTAGCGACCGAACCACTGTGTACGTTCTCGCGTACGTTAAGACCGATGGAGGCGCACCTTGCCCATCCGTGTCCCACGAGTGCGATGCAGCTGCACGCACGGCATACACACAGGTGCGTGTTTTTTTCGGTAGATGACTCGACCGCGGCGCTAAAAAACGTATATGCCAGTCGATACGCGGCTGTCTCCAACCGGGCGCGGTGGCTGTGGCTCGCGCGCTCGAGGCACACGACAGACGACACACCTGACGTCCGACCCACACGGGAGGCTCGCTTGTCGGATGGCACGATCGGTCGGATGTCGGCGCCGCGAAGCGCGCATCGACGGGATGCTTTTCCGTTCGTTCGTTCGTAACTCCATTAATGCGACAACCGACATGCCTAAACGTAACCGGCCAGAACCGCGCGACCCGGGACGCGGGACGGCGCTCGGCGTGGGAACCACGCGACGCTCATCACGGCGCTCATCACGACGCTCATCACGGCGCTCGGCGTGGGAACCACGCGACGTATAGCTAGACACTCTACATGCCACTCATGCAACATGCCAGATGCGTCATGCGTCCCTGTGGCCTTACTGCGTCCCTGTGGCCTTACTGCGTGGCAAGTGTCAAGGCAAGCCAAAACAAGTGGCCTGGTGTGCGGAGGGCTTCAACTGCGACTAGTGCCTCGATTTTGCCGCTTATACTCCGCCAAGGCTTTCTGGAAGTCGTTGGGACTGCTCGAGCCCGCCCGATGACGAAGCCCATCAGCGGTGTGGCGCCCCTCTGCGGCAAGGCGCTCATCATGGCGCTCCGTGGCGCGAAGTTTGGCACGATCGACGAGCAAGCTAGTAGTCGCATCTCGTCGCATCTCGTCGCATCTCGTTGCATCTCGTTGCATCTCCACACGGCCAGAGGCGACTTCCGTTGCGCGGCTCGCGCCGAGCGCCGCGATGAGCGCCGCCGGTGAGCCGCCGCCGCCGCCGCCGCCGCCGCCGCCGCCGCCGCCGCCGCCTCTGGTGGTGCTGCTGGTGCTGCTGACGCTCATCACGGCGCTGGCATGCTTCTTCTTCGCCGCCTTTGGGTCGTCATCCTTATTTGGGTCGTCATCCTGCCGCTCCGCGACGCTCATCACGGCGCTCGTCGGGTCGTCATGCTGCGGTTCCGCGTCCAATGAATCGGGCAGTGGGGGTAACGAGCCGTGGTCCAGGATCGTCTTGAGACTCGCGATGTGACTGGCGGCCTCATCAACGAGGCGATGCGCTTCCTTCACAGCGCTATTCATGCTGGCGCTGGTGCTGGTGCTGGTGCTGGCGCTGCTGCTGCTGCTGCTGCTGCTGCTGGTACTGCTGCTGCTGCTGCTGGTTCTGTTGCAGCTGGTTCTGGTGCTGGTGCTGCTCGCGCTGCTGGTGCTGGCTCTTGCCTTCCCAGACTGCGGCCGGGGCGGCGCACCCGTCGGCAGCGCCATACTGGGCAACCCACCCGTCGGAAGCGCCATACTGGGCATTGACGTACCCGTCGGCAGCGCCATCACGTCGACTGAGGTCCACGCGTCGCCCTGAGCAGCCGTCGATGGCGCCGCCGCGCACTCGGCCGCGCGCTGCAGGTCGGCCTTCACCTCCGCCACGACAATGCCTTCCTGCCCCGCGAGGCTGTGCCCAATGCGGCGCGTGATGGGGCTGAAGGGAAAGATCAGTTGGTAGCCGCCGACGCGCTCGGGAAGGCGCTCGGGAAGGTTCGTCACCCTCTCGGCCGCCGCCGCCGCGCGCCGCCGATCGCTCAGTACGGCGTCCTCCTCCGCCGCCGCCGGCGCCGTGCTGAGCGCCCCCAACGGCCGGCGTGTACTGCGTGCCGCACGCGCGCCGGCGCCGGCGGGCAGCGAGGCGGCAGCGCGCGGGGTGGAAGAGCTGAAGCCCTGCTGGAGCCGTTGGAGCGCGAGGAGATCAGCGAGATCGCTCAGCAGTGGCTCTTTCACCACGCGGTCTTCGGCGCAGTCGACGCCGAGCGCGGGCGAGCAATTGACCTGATGAGGGGTGCAATCAGAGGCCATCAGGGCAATTGACCTCGAGCAGCCACGGCTTGGACTGATGAGGGATGCAATCAGAGGCCATCAGGGCAATGGACCTCGAGCAGCCACGGCTTGGACTGCTCGTCGATCATCACATCGAAGCCGAGCAGCTCGAAGCAGCCTCCATTGTCCGTGATGGACGGCGCAATCGAGAGCATCGTGAGGTTGACGATGGCGCGGATGCGCGTCCATAGAAGCGCCGAGTTGAGCGGGTGATCCGGGTGCTCTGACAGGAAACGCCTCATCGACCACTTACCTGATGAGGGAGGCAATCAGCGCTATCAGCGCCTCATGGACTAGCCAGCCGCGCCGCAATCAACGCCCATCAGCGCCCGTCAGCGCCTCATAGACCACTTACAGCCAGCCGCGCCGACGCTCGAGTGCTTGGCCTGATGAGGGATGCAATCAGAGGCCATCAGGGCACTTACAGCCAGCCGCGCCGACGCTCGAGTGCTTGTTGATGGAGCAGTTGGTGAGGTGAGCGTACGAGTTATCGAGATTGGCAAGATTGTACGTCTGCGTGGCGAAGCGCACGAGCCCGTCGCAGAACCAGTACACGCGCAGCGGCTGCGCCGAGAGCAGCAGCACGTAGATCCGCAGGTCGAGCTTGAACCCTCGAAAACAGAGAGGTCGTTCGATGTAGCGCTGCACCACGTGCATCTCTGTGAACTTGACGCAGGGCGTCACGGTCTTGTTGAGGCGCGACTTGAGCATCTTGAGCGTGGTGGACATGTCCAGCTCCGTCGCGATCGCACGCCCCTTGTCATCCAGCTTCGGGTCGCGATCTGGGTCGCTCGCCGGCCGCTCGTCGCTCAACATCGAAGCCGAGAAGTGGCCGTACGAGATCTCGGCCAGATCGCGGATGATGAAGATCTTGCGCCCCTGGCTCGAGTCGGTCGGCTTGAGGATCCAGATCGGCCGCTCCGCCACGGGCATGCTCTCCACGCGGCGCACGAGCGTCGTCCACTCGGTCGGAAGGATATACGTCTCAGGAGAGAAGGCGTAGACGGCGCCGTGGATGGCCTTCATGCGGCGCAGGTTGCGCAGCAGCGCATCCTTCTTGGTGATCTCCGACGTTTTCTGGAAGTGGTTGATTCGCTGCTGCGGGGTGGCCTGCTTGTACTCAGACGCACAGAAGCGGCACCCTTTCCAATAGACGTCCCATTTGCCGTCTGCTTTCTCCTCGTCATACTCGCGGTAGCCCTTGCCTTCCCAGACCTCCAGCATGAGCGGTGGCGAGCCCTCGCCGACCCTCACCACAAGTGCGCCGTCCGCATCCTCCTCCGCAGCCGCGCCACCACCCAGCGCAGGCATCCGATGGCGGCGCACTACGGTCGTGACCACCGGCTGCGAAAGCAGGCGAGCGGAGCCGTCCATTCACAGTGAATAGCACTCGGGAACCACTATTAGGTTCGCATGCCCATGTGTCTACGTCCTGGATTTCGGCCTTCTCATCATCAGATTGGCTCAGAGAGAGCGCACATACATGTATACAATGTATACGCGAGCTTCGCGAGGGCTATTTGTGAACGCCTAGCCCGGCAGGCTAGGCGGCGCTACTGCGTACTGGCAGTGTGCTCGTCGCGCGCGGCACCACTGTGCGGCTCTCCCTCAGGCTGTCTGTCGTGGGCCAATGCAAGCCGTCGCCGTCCGGCCCGTGAAAGTACAGAGGTAACGGCCACGTCCAGAGCTCGCGACCGAAGACGGATTGCAGGTTGCCTCGGGCGCCGACGTCATACTTGGAGTTCGTGTACCCCTCGATCGTCGTTTCGTTGCGCGCCGCCATACGCAGGTGGAACTGCATGAACGGGATCAGCATGCACAGCAGCACCACATCGATCACGATCGCGGCGACGTAGATGACGGTGTTGACGATGCCGGGAGAAAACCAGCGCCGCTGCGCGCCGGAGGCGTCCTGTAGCCAGTCCCAGGCACTCCACGCCTGCGAGAAGAGCGTCACCACCGCCACGAGCAGCGTCAGGTTCGTGTAGACGAGGAAAAGGATGAAGAACTTCCGATTGTAAAACCCGACGGTGTTGACGACCCAAGGGCAGAAGTGATCCATGTTGAGCGTCAGCCGCTCGGTGACTGAATCGTAGTGGGAGCGCGGCGGCTTGTACAGCCCGGAGCGCCGGCACACCTGCACGCTCTCGCCGCGTGCCGCCGCTTGCTGCATCTTCCGCTGCCATTCAACTGGTGGCACGCCCGGGTCGGTGCACATCGCCATGAAGTAGGCGAGCAGCAGCAGTATCAGGAATAGGTGGAAGAACACGATCGAAACCACGCGGCCGCCGTCGAGTTGCTGGTCGAGCAAGAAGAGCACGAGCGGGATGTAGTTCAAGCCGATGAGGCCCAGCACGATCAGAGGTGTCGGTGCGGCAGCCGCGCGCCCACCGTTGCACGGCGAGCAACGACACGGTGCGGCCTCGTGTGTGGTTATCTCTATAGGCCTCATGTCCACTGGCGCGGCGGACTCGGCGTGTGGGATGACATCGGCAGGCTTCAAGTCCGCAGGCGCTTCTCGTTCCATGTTCTCGGTTCTGTGCGCTTCTGCCAAAGCCACACATGAAAAGAGACGCGTAAGTCAAGAAATCAAGTCAAGTCAAGTTCAAAAATGGCGCCTTTTGGCCGCCGCCGCCTCGTGAGGGGCCCCGCAACGGCGCGAGCAGTGAGGGGGGCGCTGTAACTTGGAGCGGGATGTTGGCGCTCCTGCTCCTGAACCTCTATCCAAGAATCGGCCACGTCGAGGTCAACACAGCACTGGTCACCTGGGTCTGCAACCACGGCGGCGGCAGCTTGGTACGTGCGGTGGACGACCACGGTCTGCGTGGCCTTGTCGCCAATGTGGACGCCAGAGTTGGAGATGTGCTGCTGGAGGTGCCGCTCGCCCTCACCATCTCAGACGTTGACGGCAGCGATGAGACCACGCCGCGGCTGCCCGGGGCTGCTCCGCGCTGGACGTCGCAACTGCCATGGAATGTGCAGCTCGCCCTCGCAGTGCTGGAGCGAAGGCGCGTTGATCCCGAGGACCCCTTCATTGCGAGCTGGCCCGTGACACCCCCCGCGCTGCCCATCCGCTGCGACGCCGAGGAGCTCGCGCTCGCGAGCGATCCGAGCGTCGCGCAAAAGGCCGGCGAGGCCTTCTTCTGGCTCGACGAGCAATACTGGCTCGCACGCGAGGCTGCGGAGGCAGCGGAGGCAGCGGACGAAGACGACAAGCTGATGGCCACGTTCCCATCGGCGAACGAGTTCCGCGATGCGCTCGAGCTCGTATGGAGTCGCTGCCTGCGCCTCACCACGCGCGAGCACGGCGTGCGCCGGCTGCTTGTGCCGCTGCTTGACATTGCCAATCATGAGAGCATCCCCTCCGCCATGTATGCCCTCGTGATTGCGTCTGAGTGCGTCTGATGACATTGCCAATCATGAGAGCATCCCCTCCGCCATGTGCACCCTCGTGATTGCGTCTGAGTGCCTCCAGGTTCAATCCTGAGCGCCTCTGATCGCCTGTGACGTCAGGTACGCCTTCGGAATCGCGCGCAACGGCGAGCCTACGATTCGGTTGCATGCGGCCCAGCCGCTGCGCGCCGGTGAGCCGGTGACCATCACATACGGCGAGCACACGAATGCGCACTTTGCGCTCTACTACGGCTTCGTGCCGCAGCCCTCTCCCTTTGACGAAATCGAGGTGACGATCTCCGACGTGCTCGCCGTGACGCCGGCGGAGCTGCGAGGCCAATCGCCGCAGGCGGGCTGGGAGGCGGCTGTGGAAGCTCTGGCTGGGCACGAGGTCCTCAACGGCAAGGCGCCGAGCGAACCGTTCGCGCTGCGCGCGACGGCGCCCGACACGGCGCTGTTCCGTGCGCTCGAGGTGCTTCTGGCGGGGAGCTCGGTCGGAGGCGAGGCGGCCGCGGCGCGCGCCATCGCTCGCGTCGCCGCGGCCATCGAAGAGGCCTTATGGGGGGGCGGGGCTTCCGACAGGGACGCAGAGGAGGCCGGCATCCGCGCGGATGAACGCCTGCTCGAGAGCTGCTCTCGCGACAAACTCTCCGAGCTCGCCCGAGATACACTCTCGGAGCGGGGCGCCTTACTCGTGCGCCTTCGGCTGAGCCGCCGGCGACTGCTCGCGTCATTACGCGTGGCGATGCATGAAGCGGCCGACGCCCTCGAGGATGCCGCCGACGTTGCGCACGACGTGGCCTCGGCGGCGCTGGCCGCGCGGCTTGCAGCCGCCTCGCCTGCAGTCTACCCGCAGCTGGACGCTCTCCCGCTCGACGAGCTGCAGGCCTGGGAGAGCCGTCAGTGCGACTGGTCGCGGAGAAGTTGAGCGGTACTGAGTAACCGGGTGAACGAGATACGAGTTCCTTATTGACGAGTTCTCAAACTCCTTTTAGTAAACACGCTGCGCTAGGACAAACCCGGACTATCCAAGGACTATGCAGCATGCGCGTGTCCTTGCTGGCACTTGCAACACTACAGAATGATTTCAAAAGCTACAGCAACGCGATTCTAACTGAAAAGTGAAAAATCACACCGGAAGAGGTGGAAGCTATTCCAATCGTGGCCAACGGACGCACATTCTCACGCATTCACGCGCACGCATGACACACCACGTAGCGTGTAGCCACCCCTCGCTCAGCCACTCGAGTTGGCATTCGTGAATCCGGTCAAACCGGTGCCCCTGTGGAGGCTGCTGCTGTGGAGCTGGCGTGTCGGCGCTGGTGGGGGCATCGGAACGTCCTCGTAGCCTGTGCGCTCGCTTTCTGAGCTGGCGGGCCGGGAGCTGCAGCAGGACGAGCAGCCTGTGTGCTCCTCGACTGTCGGCTCGACCGGCATGTGCGGCTGGTGCAGCTCCGCGCGCTGCTTCTCCATGTGCTGCTGTAGGAAATAGTCGGCGGAGTCGAAACGCTTAATTGGGCGCGGAAGCAGCGATTTGCCCTTGAGACCAATGGGCGCTTTTGGCAGGGGTGCTGCCCGGCGCTTGTCTTGCTCGCAGTGAGCTTCCGGCATTGCTTAGGCCGAGGATGGAGGGCGGCGTGCACCACGTGAGCGTTTCCGAGCACCTGTTGTACCCTGGAAGGATTTTCCCGGCGGCAGTTTTGGAACCGTTGACTGAACTTGACCGTTGGAATTAATCTACCTTTTTACCACGCGGCTGACGCCGAAACCCGAGAAACCACGCAAGCCTCTTGACTTCCTCGACGAAACTGACTGACAGACTTTCACACCCCCTGACTTGTCTTGCTTGACACTTTCTATGCGAGCGACTCGGCAAGTGTTCACTCGATGCGTCGCCCTGTCGAGCCGCGTTAACGCGACCGCGGCGCGGTGGGCCAAGCGACCACACCTGCGGACATATTGTGATGCCAAGCGCGGCCAGGTGTCGCTTTTGCGGCACTCGGTTGCAGAGGTCGAGAAGCAGGCCGCCGAACGTGCAGAGGTCGAGGCGCAGGCCGCGGCCGCCGAAGTGAGTGCCGAGAACTACTCCTCCGACACGTGGCCGGACGGCACGCCCAAACGCTACCGCGGTCGCGAGGCATGGAAGAACTGGATCGAGTTCAACAGCCCATACACGTCGCAGACCGACGAGCTCAACCGCAGGCGGCACTACTTCTTCCACGTGGATTCGCGCGGCCGGCTGTGGCGCAAGGAGCTGCACCGGCTCGACGAGCACGACGGCGAGATGCGCGATCCGCGCACGCTCGATTACTTCTTCGGGCACATGCAGCCGAATGCGACCGGGTTGCATCAGGAGCGTTTTCCTTTCCTCTCGCGCCGAGCGCACGAGCATTACTTTACGAGCTGTGCGGTGGCGCCTATCGTCTTCAACGACCTTCGCGAGGGCGAGCTGCGCTTCCTGTGTCCGGATGGCGACCTTGCGCCGAGCGTCACCACGGCCTTCGAGCCAGCCTCGCTTCAGCTTAGCTACGACGGCCAACTGTTCCATCCGTGCACCACCAAAGCTGTCGACGAGGTCGGCGCGCGGCCGCGCGCCCTCGAGCTGATGGCGCTGCTCGAGTCGTCGACGGCGCAGCAGCTCCTCGAGTGCTGCGAGCTACGCGAGGCTGCCGACGGCACGGAAGAGGTCTTGCTGCGATGGGGCGGGAAGGACGTCGCGCTGCGCCGTGTTGGGAGATGAGCGCCGCCACGCGCACAAATGCACATTGGACATTGAGCAGCGCAGCAGTGCATCCCAGATAAGGTTCGAATATAAGATCCCTTTCACACTGCCGAGAGGCGAGCGGCTCAAAGAGGCTGAGAGTGCACCAAATCAACTTTTCTGCTGCGAGCGCCGCGGGGGGCGTGAGACTGAGACGTGAGAGCCTCTTGGTACTTGGACAAGTGTCAACAAGTCGAGTGTAGTGTGTACAACCCTAAAAAACTGACGTAGTAAGTCGTGCTGCGAACCCGGCTGTGTACGAGCCCGCGGTCCGCGGATACGGTCGCCCGGGCGCTAGAGAAGCCGCGCGAGCGTGGCGAGCCGCTGCGGGGCCAGCATTGACGCACCGCAGCAAGTCGAGCGCCGCGGACATGATGGTTCATGTAGGGCTCATTTCCAAAAAACCCGAATGGGTGTGACCGGACTAACCCCCTTGGACTAACCTAAACTGTTGCAGGTTGTGTCCATCTTCGAACGACGGCACCATCGGAACGTGCACACCCTCGCCGACCCAACCGAGTACGCCGCGACCACCGCGAGAGCCGACGGGGCCACCGAGCGCGCCACCGTCACCACCCAACAGCGAGGCCGAGGACAACGAACCGGACGATCGCTGCGACTACGGCGGCGACACAAGCGGCGGCGGCGACGGCGGCGGCAGGGACGCCCACAACGGAGCCCATGACCGCGACGGAGGGGATGGCGGCTGCGGCGAAGAGGGCGGGGGAGACTGCCACGGAGATGGCCGCAGCTACGGCAGAGGAGGCGGGCGCGGCGTGGAAGGCGACGGTGAGGTCCACGGCGGACCAGACGGCGGAGGCGACAGCGACGGCGGCAGGGGCGGCAGTGGCGGGGGTGGCGGCGGCAGGGGCGGCGGCGGTAGGTGCGACGGCAGTGACGACACTGGGGCCACAAGCTTCCACCGCGGCGACGGCGGCGGCGGCGACGGCGGCGGCGGGGGCAGCGACAACGACGGAGGCGACGGCGGCGGCGGAGGCGACGGCGGCGACGGCGCGGACGACGGCGATGGGAATACGGTCCCCACGGCGGCGCGCATCGGACTGAACGGTCGATGGCAAACGATCGCCGCACCCAAGGGCGCAGACGCATACTCACTCCTACGATTGGTGCAAAGTGGCGTGTCCCTGAGCCGCGGGGAGGCGGCCGCGCGCCTTGCACCAGTCCGACACATCATCGACGGGATGCCCGCTATTACGTACATACCCCGCCTTGCCGCTGCGGCGCCCACAGGCGCAGGGCCCTCCCACGACGAGCCTGCCGACACAGTGCCGGGGGCGGGGATCCACGCGACCAGCGGCGCGAGCACGAGCGCGGGCGAACGCGAGGGGAAGGGCGAACGCATGGGTGCGGACCGCGACGGCGACGGCGGCCGCGCGAGCACAGCTGACAGACCCGGGACGCGCGAGGCGACGGAGGTTAATAGGGCTACGCAGACCCCGACGGCGCCGCCGACTCTCGCCACTGGCAACAGCGGCGGCAGCCTCGGCGACGGCACCAACGGAGGCGGCATCGACACCGAGTACGATGACGGCGAAGGCGGCAGCGGCGGCGACGACGGCCCCGGGGACCGCGGCGGCGGCGGAAGCGGCGGCGGCGCGGGGGACGACGAGGACGGCGACAGCAAAAGCCGCGGAGACGGCGACGACGGCGGGGGCGACGAGGGGGGCGGCGACGGCGACGGCGACAGCGGCGAGGACGGGGGTGGCAGGAAACACGGCAGCGACGAGGACGGAGGTAGCCGCGGCGGCTACAACGGCAACGACAGCAACGGAGGCGGTATCGCATTCAAGCGCGGTGGCGGCGACGGTAGCGCAGGTAATAACGACCGCGGCGGGGACGGGGGCAGCGGCGACGAAGGCGAGGAGGGCGGATGCGGCGGCAGCAGCGGCAACGGCCGCGCCGGTGGCGGCGCCAACATCACGTTCGGCTGCGCCAGCGGCCGCGGCGACGGCGGCGACGACAGGTACGGCGGCGGCGGCGGCGACGGCAGTCGCAGCGCAACGGGTGCGAACGACGCGGGCGCAGGTGGGCGAGGCACGAGCGCGAACAACGGCGAGGGCGACGGCGGCGGCGATGATCGCGGACGCGCCAAAACCCCGAGACGGACGGAGAAAAGGGTTGGCATCCTCCGGACACTACTCACATTGATGCAACTGGCGGCGGTAGAGATCGGCAACCCGAGGACGCACCGTACACCTCGACGCCCATCCCGCCCACAGGCAGACCAGCACACCGGGACACCGGAACGGGCGGCCGCACGGGACGCGGCGCCGATGGCGATATGGACGGAAGACGGCGGGTCCTACAGGGGGGACGACCGGGGTACCGGGGGCGATGGCCAAGGCGGGCGGGGCACCGACGACAGCGACCAACACGACGGCGACCGGGGACACGGAGGCGGGGGGTGGCTGGCCACGATGATCGCACAGATGCTACGC
The DNA here is from genome assembly GCA_002887195.1 of Chrysochromulina parva. Classification (NCBI taxonomy): domain Eukaryota; phylum Haptophyta; order Prymnesiales; family Chrysochromulinaceae; genus Chrysochromulina; species Chrysochromulina parva. The sequence goes on along the minus strand of PJAB01000348.1, from coordinate 6,717 downwards.
CATCGCCAAGAATCACGGCGTCGCACGAGTATCCTCAACATGGTCGCCCTTAACATTGCCCTATGGCACGGGGCAGCGACGTGGGCGGCGCGAGCGACGATGGCGGACGTGTACGCATGGGCCATTCGCGCCCCCGCGAATGTGCTGGTGCTCGGCACGGACCCAAGCGGCACCCGCGCGCTGGAACGCGCGGTCCAAGCCTGGAGGACAGCGACTGCGCAAGCATGCGACGGCGAAGGGGCGCTCATCATCACGGCGACGAGGATAGGGCTAAACGGACCATGGCAGGCAATCTTCGCGCCCAAGGACGCGGACGCCCACTCCCTCCTGCGCCTCGTGCGACAGGGCGTCACTCTCAGCCGGACAGAGGCGATCGCACAGCTAGCACCGGTCCGACACGCTGTCGGCACGGCGCCCGCCATCACGTTCATACCCCGCCTCGCAGCAGCGGCGCCATCCGGCGCGGGACCATCGGGAAACGAACCGACCATGACGGCCAACGCGCAGGGGAAGCTGCCAGTGCGCCAATCGCGAGATCACCCGCGGGAAAGGCCGGCGGACCCGACGGCCGGACGATGGACAGCCTCTGAAATTGCTCGGGCCACGCGGACTATGCAGGAAGAAGGGTACACTGTCACGAGAGGCGTCCGACCCCAGGACGCGCGAGCCATCGCCAGATTCGTGTCGACCGTCCTCAGCGACACCGAGCGCGCCACGCGCTTCGACGAAGCGGCGTTGCGAGCGTATCTCCAAGAAGCGGGAGGCGGACACGCGGACGGTGCGTACACGACCGCAATGCTGAAGCAGGCCTTCGCAGATCATGTCCGGTTACGGCGTGGCGTCGAGTATGCCCACGGGCCCACCAGAGAGAACATCACGGAAGCGGACACGACGGCAGAACAAACACAACATGTCTGGCCGTTCGACGGCGTGCAGCTACGCGGCAATAAGGGGGCGACGACGGCGCAACGACACCGCGATTGGGCGGAGGGCACCACGGGCACGGTCATACGTAGCGCCGGGCGAGGTGACTGGACAGTGCGTCTCGACGGCTCCGGCGCCAGTTACGAGGTCGATGTCCCGGGCACGGTGGTGCACCTACTCACCGCGCGCGGTTACTCAGCAGGGGACGTGGCAGTAGCAGCGCGCACTACCGGTACGGATCGAACCGAGTCCGGGGAGTCCGAGACGACCAACACCCCTAGCGCCGTGCTACTACTGGGGCGGACTCACGACAACGGCGGAGAGGACGCGGCCACATGGACTGCATACCGCGGGGAGGACATGGCGACGGTGACGGTTTCGGAGGCCGACCTTCGGAGGGCGCCTTGGCAGGCACGACAACGGGAACGCCCGGAGGACTCGCCCAAGGGCAAGGAAGCGCTCGTGGCGATGGCACAGCGGGCCTACGCAATCACCGGGGAGTGGGGAGAAGATGCGATCACACACATGCAGAGCGCCGCGAAGTGCAAGGGCCTAGCAATCAGCGACTCCGAGGCCAAGGCGGCACTCGCGGAAGCCCAGCGACGATGGCAAGGGGGCAGCTCCTACGCCCACATGGTCACGCTCAACCACGGGGGGATCGTCATGCGACTCCGAGAAGCGACAGCGGCGATGCCCGGCGTCCGCAGAATGGCGACGGCGTTGGACAGCCAGGACACATCCGCATTGTCCTGGGAGGCTGACGCCCGGCTCTGGAGGACGATGCACACCCTTGCCGCCAACAACGACATCGTCCTCCTCCAGGAAACACACCTTCCAGTACGGGATCCGGAAGGGCTCAGCTCGCGCGTCACGCAAGCGCTCACATGCGGGGAATTCTCGGGGTGGAGCGTAGCCACGTCGCCCGCACCCGAGGATGACACATTCGCAGGCATCTTGATGTGGTGGAACACCGCGACGGTGGAGCTGACGGGCATCGAGGTACTCGTGCCGGGACGGCTGCAGCGAGCGAGGGTGCGCATACGCGCAGACGGCACGGAACTGATCGTCGTCAACGCATACGTCCCCACGAGACGCGGCAATCCGAATGCACGGCAAGCGGCCATACTGGAATCCGTCAGGGCGCAAATACAACACGCAATTGACAAGGCCGACGAGGACGGCGATGAGATTGCGATTGGAGGCGACCTGCAAGCACAGTCCGCGGACGCCCTCGATGCACGCAAAGCCACTGGTAGCAACGAGTACAACGCGTGGCTGGACTCGCTGTGCGCGGAAAATTGCCGCGTGAGCGTCGGTGACGACGAGCCCACATATAGCGCGGGGGAAGGGGGGCCGCAGACGACCATCGATCACTGGCTCGTCAGTTCGGGCCTGGCCAGCAGGTCAGCCGCGGAAGTGGGGGCCGGAGCGGACGGGCTCGCGGGGGACACGGCAGGCGCACACGGGCACCACTCACTCCAGCTCGGCCTCGCGTTGCGCACCGCCGATGCGGAGGAGATGGAAGAAGAATGGGAACGGCGGGAACCGCAAGTACCGCCCATGGACGAGGACGAATGGAGTGTCTTCAACGCGAAGGAAGAAGACACGGCGACGAAAGCGGCGGCCGGAGCCGACGACGAGCACCAGAGAAAGGTCGATCAGAAGGGGATCGGATCGTTCGGGCTGGCGGCGCGTAGACTGGGGGCCATCGAGGGGGCGCTCAAGGGTCTGGTGACCGACATACAGGACGTAAGCAGCAAAACGGGTCCCCAACAAGGCACCAAAATCGGACGCTTACACGCGCAGATGCTAAGATGGCGCAGATGGCTACGCATCTGCGACGGCTCGAAGTACTTCCCCGACACGCACCCGATGTTCAAAACGGACAACTGCGCCGACGTCCTCGGAGATGCGCCAGCGCGCGACGAGTTGGTGCGCGGCGCCATACGGAAATCGACATCGGGGGCGCCGCGGCGGAGCGCACTACGGGAGGCGTGCCGCAGCAGGTTTTTACAAGCGCGGGACAAGTACGAGGGCGCGGTGACCACTGGGGCGATGGACTCGGATCGGGTGCGTACTCGCCTCCTCGAGGACATCAGAAAAGCGGTCGAGGACGGGCGCGACCCGCGGTGGGAATGCTTTCGGGCAGTCGGCAGGGCGAAAGCGGCGCTCGCGGGCAAACGGACCGCGCCGAGACTCGATCGGCCGGGCATGCGCACTATTAGACGCACGGGCGCTACTGTCGCGGAGACGGGAACGGGGCAGGTGCTCCACGCGATCCACGACGAAAGCGTTGTCATGCACCAGGAGAGGGGGGCGAGCGCGGCGGGCGCCTTGATCGCGCAAGAGCGCATGGCAGTAGCAGGGCTGCCGGCGCCGTGGCCACACACAGTACACGAGCGGCGGGAGGACGCGGAAATCGCAGCAGCGGACGAGGCGCGCGCGATGCACGAGGAGCGATTGCGAGCGTCGTGGGCACAATGGCACGAGGACACGGCAGTGGCACCGGACGCGGCCTACGACCCGTGGGAAACGATCCACACGGCATCATACCCGCCTCTCATCGACGCCTTGAGGAAGGAGATGACGATACTCATCACGAACGACGGTATCGATCGCGGCCTCCAACGCTTCAGGGCACGACAAGGGGTCGGGGTGGGCGGGTTCTCGGGCATCTGGGTGGCCCGTGCCAGCAACGCCACGCGACAACTCTATGCGACGACACTGCGGGACATTGCCGCGGACGTACTCGTCGCCGCCGACGCGCTGGAACGAGCACGCAACCCACAGGAAAGGCGCGTCGCCGTGGAACTTATACGCGAAGCAGCGCCGCCGGGGTGGAGGCATTGCATTATCTTGCTCCTTACCAAACCCGGCAAAGCACTGGACGTGCTCAGCAAAAGACGGGACATCTGCCTGCAGCCGCACTCACTCAAATTGTGCGCCAACGCGGTGGCGTCCCACTATGTGGAACTACAGGAGCACGTTCAACCGGAGGCCAACACTGGATTTCGGGAACGCGGGGCGGCCACGACCACGGCTCTATGGCTCGGCCTGACCAAGGAAGAGGCGGCGTCGGAACGGAAGGGTTGGTACTGCGGCTTCGTTGACAAAGGGGGCTTTTTCCAGTCATGCGTGCGACGGGCCCAAAGGGTCGTTGAAGCAAGATTCGGCGTGCCCACCTCCGTCACCGACCTAATCATGGCTATCCATGAGGCTCTCGTGGTCCGCTACGACTCGGGGATGGGCATCACCCACGGCACGGAGTCCTACGTAGGCAACGGTCAAGGCGATTCTATCGCGCCCATGCGAAGTATGATACCACTCGCCATAGAGACGCGCGCCGTGGAATGGCTAGTCGCGGGATTTCAGTTCGTGGCTCCACGCGGCGTCCAACGCACCCGCACTCCACAAGGATGGTTCGCAGATGACGGCGCCTTCGTCGTGGACTCCCTCCGCGCCCTCCAACAGGCTTTCACGGTTAGCTCAGCGATGGCGCGCGTCCTGGGTTTCACTGTCGGAATCGACGTGGACGCTAAGGGCATCCCGACGGGCGACAAGACCGGATGGATGGGCAGCGAGTGGCGCGATGGCCAGTGGGCGGAGGCAGGCGACGACGTGACCATCAGACTCATCGATGGCAGAGCGGTGCCGAAGGTACAAGGCTACTACAAACACCTCGGGATCCGGCAAACGCCCAAGGCCGAGTGGGCGATAGCCCGACAGGTGGTCACGCATCGGTGCGGGGGTATTGCAAGCGCGCTCTCACGCCTCGGCGTCCTCACGGCGGAGGAATTCATTGACACGGTCGACGCCGCAACCACCACGGTCGTCGCGTACTACGGCGCCGCTTTCCCAATAGGCAGAAAGGCGTGCGAAACGATTGACGTTGCCAAACGACGCGGGCTCGCGCGCATGGGGCACGCAGGGGAACGCACATCCCGTAGGCTCGCGCACGCGCCGCGACCGCTTGGACTCGGCATGGCAATCACGTGGGCACACGCGGCCGCGGCGCTCGTGGTGGAAGTGGACCGCGCCATCAACATGCCCGAGACGGCTCCGGCACACGTGGCCGTCACAAGCAGATTGGCCAAGGAGTTCTGGAGATGGGGGTGGCGACCCTCCACGGGGGCACGTGTGCCGCGTGGAACCCGACGTGGATCCACGACACGCTCACGGAGGAAGGCATCATTGAAGCGTGGCAGCTCTATCTGCAGACCGCCAAAGTGCGCACGAGCTCGAGTACCATGGGTAGCGGATGCGCCGACGCCTTCGCGCCCAACTACCGAATGCCGGAGGACCCCCTGGGCGCGGACGCACCGATCTGGGAAAGGGAAGGGCGTACATACGGCAGGCGCCTGGCCAGACTCGGCGGCACCCTGCGCAGGCACTTTCTCGCCGACGACGGCGGATGGCGCAGCGAAAAGGACCTGGGCGAGTATCTGGGCCGCGGAGGGCGCATCGTCGGGGGGCGCAGGATCGGAGCAAAGCTCACGACGGCGGAGGCTCAGGAGTATCGCACCCTACTACAACAATTACTACCGGAAGAGAACGAATGGGCATCGGCTCAACGCCCGGGCCCAAGGGAGCGGCCGGCCGAGGTACACGCCGTCGAGGTCCTCAGCGCGGGGGGCAACGAGTACCGTGGCACGGAGTATCTTCTCGAATACAATGACGGAACCGTGCGATGGGGACGGCGCCCAGGGCCATGGCGCCGGGGCTGACAACGAAGATGCGCGCGGCTCGGGAACAGCACCTCGAGGACGGGGAGCCCACCATCGAGCAACATATCAAGGGCCTGCTCGGGGGCGCACGCGGCGCACTGTGGCTCGCAACGAAAGCACCACTATCTGTCGGGGCGCGCCCCATCCAGGACATCCTCACCGAAGCGGCCAAGGAACTCGGGGAGGGATGGTTTCGACCCCCGATCGTCGCCGAGCGCACAGCGGCGCGCATGGGGCCTGGAACCGGCAACGCCCAAGGCGCGCGACTCGCAGCAACGGAAGCTCACGCGGCCGCGGCACGCGCGGACGGGGCGACGGCAGACGGGTCCGAGACGCCGGGTGCACGCGCCGCCCTCGCGGAAAAGGCAGAGGCCGCGTGGGCGTGGGCGGCAGTGATGGACGTTTACGCAACATCCCTTGAAGCGCCCGCAAACGAAAGGGAAGCACGACAACAATCCGTGGACAGGGCGTACGCGGAATGGATAGCGGCCTCGGCACGGGCGGCGACGGGGGCAACGGCGCAGGCGGTGATCGAATGGGCGCAGGCGCTCCCGGAACACGATACAGCGGCCGACACGAACGCCGAGGGCGCGTACGCAGCGGCGGAGGCGGACGAGCGATCCCCGGCCAAAAGGTTTCGACCCAGCGCGCGACCGGAATGCTTCCTGGGATCCGTCGGGCCGGGGGCTCCGAGCGAAGAGCGCACCAGCAGTCCCTCGAAGGGAACAGGGAAGGCAACCGACGGGCGGCGACCGCGGCGATACGCGAAACCGCACGACGTGGGGGCGGATTGTGGGGCGCCGCCGCGGACGCGGAGGCCATGGACGACCAGAGACACGCCATCGCGCATCTCGCACACGCCGCGCGACAGTGGCAAGCACGGGAACAGCCAGGACAACGTCGGCGGGGAGGGACGGCGGTGACGCACGCAGTCGCGGCGGCGGCAGATGCAACCATCACACGCCCCGGTAAGTGTCGCACTTCAACCACCAGACGAGCTACGAGATCGCGCAAGAACTCCGCCGCACGCAGGATGTGCTTGGTCATTTTGAACGCCACCGGATCACGA
>PJAB01000347.1:0-29115 GCA_002887195.1 Chrysochromulina parva | reverse complement strand
GGGGGGGGGGGGGGGGGGGGGGGGGGGGTGGGGGGGGGGGGGGGGGGGGGGGGGGGGGGGGGGGGGGGGGTGGGGGGGGGGGGGGCGGCGGCGGGGGTGGCGGGGGGGGGGGGGGGGGGGGCGGGGGCGGCGGCGAGGGCGGCGGCGACGGAGGTGGAGTGGGCGGCGGCGGCGAGGGTGCTGGTGGCAGAAAGCCATCAATCGGTGCGGGCGGCAGTGGCGGCGGTGGCGATTCGGGAGGGAAGCTGGGAGGCGGGATACGCGGCGGCGGGGGCGAGGGTGGAGGTGGTGACGGCTTGGGCGGTGGCATACCGGGCGGCGGCGGCCGGGGCGGCGGCGAGTACACGACGCAGCTGCCATTATCTACGGTGGCGCTCGGGTTGAAGTTGACGGCAGCCGGGCTCATGCAGCCCGAGACCCCGGTGTACGTGCATGCAACGGCGATGTTGGCGCCGGCCACGTAGTTGGTCGCGGTCGGATCGGCGCAGCCGGCGACGTTGTATTGGCACGACGAAGGAACGTTGACGGTGGCCGACGGGTCAAAGTTTCTGGCGCCGGGTGTGGTGCAGCCGGGAATGTTGTACGCGCACAATGTCTGGATGTTCACAGTTGCCGCGGACATGAAGGTGGTCGCGGTCGGGTCCATGCAACCATTGACGGCGTAGGTGCACGCGCCAGCTGTGTTGGCGTCGCTGTTGTAGTTCAGGGCCGTGGGCGACATGCAGCCGGGGACACGGGCGATGCACGCCGACGAGGCCTGGGCATTGCCCGCGGTGGCCGCCGGCATATGATTGAACGCGTTGGGGTTCGTGCACCCAAGGACGACGTACGTGCACATGGACTGAACGTGCGACGTGGCCGAAGCCGAATACGTTGTCGCGATCGGGTCCATGCACCCCGGGCCCTGCAGGCGGCGACCCGGAGCGTCCTCCTCGAGGCGGCGGCCCGAGGCCGCGCACGAGCCTGGGATGGCGAAGGTGTTCCGCGCGTTGTAGTTGGCATCGCCCACAGTCATGCAGCCGCCGTACGTGCACGAGCCGGCCAGCAGCACGTTGTAGACAGCGTTGTAGTTGGCCGCAGCAGGGTCGGTGCAGCCTGGGGCGTTCGGGCACGAGCCGTCGCTAATGGTGGCGATCTCGATGTACCTGGTGTCTAACGAGTTGATGCAGCCGAGGAAGACGCAGACCGGTGGGCCGGGGGTGTTGAAGCCGGGTTGGCGGTTGCTTGCCCTCAAGTCGGTGCAGCCGGGGATGCGGGGCACGCAGCCTGAATTGACGTTCGCGGTCGGGTCATAGTTGAAGGCGGCTGAGCTCGTGCAGCCCGGGTAGGCAAAGATGCACGCATCATTCGGGTCGTAGGTGGCAATCGCTTGGTAGTTGGCAGCGGCCGTGTTCATGCAGCCGGGGATGGGCGGCGGGCAGCCGCCGTTGTTGTACGTGGCCAACGGATTGTACTGAGGGAAGCGCGAGTCCCTGCACCCGCCGATGATGCACGAGCCATCGTCCTCGACCGCGAACCAGCGAAAGTTGAGTGCGGAGCTGCGCGTGCAGCCGCGCGGCGGAGGTGGCGAGGGCGGCGGCGGCGAGGGCGGCGGCGGTGAGGGCGGCGGCGGCGTGGGCGGGAACGCGGGAGGGCGCGGCGGCGGCGGCGAGGGCGGGCGGGCGGGCGGGTGCGGTGGCTGCCTGGGAGGTGAGGGCGGCGGCGGCGAGGGCCTCGGAGAGAGAGGGGACGGTGGCGGTTCCTTGCATACCCATCGCACACTCATCCCGAGCTCACGAGCGAGCTCACTCTCTTCTGCAAAGGCTGCGAGCCCCTCTCCACCCGCCTCTTCGATCATATGCGAGGAGCGCGCGTAGCCCTCTGCGTGATCGCGCCGCCGCAGCAGCGGCAGCGCAATCGTGGCGCCGTGCAGCCTGGGCTGGTGGCGAGGGTTCCTCCGCTGTGCTTGGACGCTCCCGCGCTGTGCAACGAGCGACACGACACGCGTGCCCAGCTGCTTGACCTCTAGTGGCGATGAGGTCGCGTGTGTGGCGTACCGGTGCGCTGCGTACGGGTCGGTGGTCATCGAGAGCACCGACACGTCCGCGCGAGCCCACAGATCGCTCGGTACGTCCGCGGACAGCACGCGCCGCTGGCGCACCGGGCTTCGGTCATCGAGGTGCGGCGTGCCGGTATCCGGGTAGAAGTCACAGACATCCGCCGTCTGCAGGCTCACGCGACCTTCGGACTGCCGCCTGTTGACGTCATTGCGACGGTTGCCGAGCACATCGAGCACGAGGCGCGCCATCGGCCGGTAGTCGGGATCGCACGAAGTGTTGAAAATCGAGCGCATCGCGAAGCGGCCATCGCCGACAGCCGCGCGGTCGATAGGTGCGTGCGTGGGCGTCGGCAACGGAACGCCAAGTCGACTCGCCTCGAGGGCCAGCAAAAAGGAGGCATCGACGAGGCGGACGGCGATCAGCCGGTACGGCTCAAACTCCGGATTGAAGTACACCTCTGAGCCAGTCGGTGCTGACCATGGCGGTGGCGGCGGCGGCGCGCGCGGCGGCGCGGGCGGAAGGCCTGGTGGCGGCGAGGGCGGTGACTTGCACACTGGGCATCCGCCACACACGGAGCTGAACGCAGCGCAGTGGCGCGCGTCGCACCACGCGGCACAGCGTATATACCCCCCCGGCGGCGGCGCCAGTGGCGGGCGCGTGGGCGGCGCAGGCGGCGTTGAGGGCGGCCGGTGCGGTGCTGGAGCTCGGTGGATACCTAGCCCAGTAGCGTGCAGCTCGGTGACGATGCGCTGCACGCGCGCGTTCTCGTCTGCAGAGAGATGGAAGCGGGCGGCTGTCACGGCGAGCGCAGCGCTCAGCGCGCGCGCCACGGCCGCCACGGCGCTCTGATCCAGGTACGCACGCGCCGTGAGCGCATCGGGCAGCAGCACGTCGACGAGCAGATGCGTTCCGAGCTCGAGGGATGCAAGGCTCGTCTCGGCGGGCACGCTGAGGAGGGCGGCCACGGCGCGTGCGTACGCGCCCACGAGGGCGCCCTGGCTGAGAGTCGCGCCGTACGCGTTCAGTACCGGCGCGAGCGGGCGAGCGTGCTGCGCGCTCTCGGCGAGCCTCTCCATGCATGCCTGGCGCAGCGCTGTCCGATTACGTACCTGACGAGGGAGGCAATCATGGACCCTCAGAGGTCATCAGCAGTGTGAGGGTGGCGCTATAGGGGCTGCTGCAGACGGCGCACCTCATCGAGCTCATAGAGCGCGACGCTGTTGAGGGTGTCGCCTATGCTCGAGGCGTAGCCAGCGATGGCAGCGGTCTCATTTGCCTCGAGCGCGTCGAGCAAGAAGCCCAGCAGCTCCCCAAAGGACGCTGGCGGCGCTGAGGGCGGCACTGGGGGCAGCGGGGGCGGAGGTGGGCATGGGGGCGGTGATGGGGGCGGTGGGGACGGCGGCGTAGGTGGGCTGGGTGGTGTCGAGGGCGGCTTCGGTGGCGAGGGTGGCGGAGATGGCGGCGGAGGAGAGGAGGGCGGTGCCGGTGGCCTCGACGGTACGGGCGGCGGCGGCTCGGACGGTGGCGGCTTCGACGGCGGTGCTGGTGGCACAACTGGGGGAGGCGATGGCGGCGGTAGCCGAGGCGGCGGCGAAGGCGGCGGCGAGGGTGGCGGTGGCCGAGGCGGCGGCGAGGGCGGTGGTGGCGAGGGTGGTGGCCGCTCTGGTGGCGGAGGCGAGGGCGAGGGAGGCGGAGGCGGCGCTTGGGGGCAAGGCCCCGGGAAGTCTGGCGGCCAGTCCGGTGGTGGCGAAGGTGGCGGCGAGGGCGGCGGTGGCAAGGGTGGCGGCGAGGGCGGCGGCGGCGAGGGCGGTGGTGGCGACGGCCGTGGTGAGGGCGGCGGCGAGGGTGGCGGTGACGAGGGCGGTGCTGCTGGCGGCGGGGAGGATGGCGGCCGAGAGGGCGGCGGCGGCCTCAGGGCTGGAGCAATTGAGGGCGCTGATGTCGTCGGAGCCAAAGGAACCTCGTGCGGTGGAGGTGAAGCCGGCGGGGGCGGGGTCTGCGGCGTCGTGTTCGTCGTGTCGAGCGACGTGCCTGCAACGAACAATAGCAGCAGGAGCTGAGCCCACATGGCGTGCGGGGCCTGGGACAGAGCTCTGGAGCAATAGCAGAGAGAAGGTTCAGCAGCAGAAGCGACTCAACTCATAACTGCTCACCCTCGACCGTTACGAACGCATGCGTTGCGATTGTTTGACTATGAACGGTCAAAGTACGGGACCCCACGCCGTTGAGAGAGAAAAGAGCGGTCGTTCTGAGCACATTCATGTAATTCCTCACTGGTGCAAACAGATGACTTGAATTCACTCCTCGCCTCCGTGAAGCCGATGCGCGAAGCCGTCATTACGCTGCTCGTCATCGCGCTGTCGTACGCGCTGTCCGGTTGCTTGCAACGGCTGTACTCCATCTACTGCGTCGCGATTCCATCCAAAGTGCCTCCGCAGCATCGCGTGCGCGTGGCTCTCATTGGGGCGGCCAAGATCGCATCGCAGGGCCTTCTCTACCCGGCTCAAAGGGTCGAGACGGTCGAGGTGGTCGCCGTTGCGGCCCGTGAGCCCGAGCGGGCGCGCAAGCTGGCCGAACGCTGGAACATCGTCAAGTACGGCAGCTACGAGGCCATCTTGGCCGATCCAGAGGTGGATGCCGTGTACATCGCGCTGATCAACGGTGTGCACTATCGTTGGGCTTCGGCAGCGCTGAAGGCGGGCAAGCACGTGCTCTGCGAGAAGCCGCTGACCTCGAATGCGGCCGAGGCGCGTGAGCTCGCGCGCCTAGCAAACGAGCACTCGCTCGTCCTGATGGAGGGCTACCACAACCTGCACCATCCAATCGCCCGCCGGATGCGGCAGCTCGTTACGAATGGCGAGCTTGGCAAGTTGACGCATCTCGAGGTGACGTCAGGGCTGCCCTCGGCCGGCGCGGTGCTTGCGGCGCTCGGCCTACAGCGTCCTGCCGGCGCGCCGCCGCCCGACAAGATGAATCCGGCGCTCGGCGGTGGTCGCTTCCTGTCGCAGGGGTGCTATGCTGTCTCTATGGTCCGGTACTTGCTTGGTGAACCCGATGCGCCGCCGGCCGCTGCCGTGCGTTCCGCCGTGATGGTTGAGGATGCGCCTGGCTCCCGCGCCGATATCTCCACTGAGGTGCATCTCTCGTGGCGCGGCGGCGAGGCCGGGGACATCTCCCATATTAGGGACAGCTTCTCGTCCTCAGCAAGCTCCTCCCAAATTAGGGACAACTACTCCTCCCCATCGGCGGTGTCGGTGACACTGCGGCACACTTCGGTCACGCCGATGGGTTTCAACGTGCACGCGCGCTTCGACAACGGCTCCTTCTACGCCTTCAACTTCCTCTTCCCGTTCGTGTACCATTACCTGCGCGTCTGCCCAAACGGCGCACCCAGCCGCATTGAGAAGCACTATCTTGAGAAGCACGATGCTGCTACTGGTGCACCATCTGCTGCCATGGGCGCCGTGCCGGGCGCGATGGAGCCGCCAGCTTCGGCGGCTGCCGAGAGCAGCTTTTCGCTGCAGCTGCGCGCGTTCGCGAGCGCCGTCGTGATCCAGCGCCGACGGAACCTCGCCAACGGTTCTCCCAATACGGTGCAGGAGGCCGATGGAGCTTTAGCAGCCTTCATGCCCGAAAGCGCCGTGCGCAACATGGAGCTGATCGACGCCATTTACGACGCCGCAAAACTTGGCAGACGCGGTTGAAGTTGATTTTTCTTCGTTACCAGTAGCTAATTAATCAAATCAAATCACAAGATAAACAACAGACAACCTAAAGGAAGCCTATCGAATTGTGCTCTCGAGGCTAGCAGTGGAGGTGAGAGTCGACGGTTGACTTGACTTGACTTGGGCTTGACTTGGCTCGAATTGGAACATGGATGTGGTTTCAGCCAGTTTTTTTGGAAGGCATCGCTCGCTTGAAGGATCGCGATGCCGACCACCCCGAGTAAGACAAGGGCGTCTTCGCCCAAGTCGTCGAGCAAGCGCGGCGACAGCCCATCACGCGCAGGCAGCCCGCGTGATGGCAAATCACGCGCCGGCAGCCCGCGCTCGCGGGGGCCGATCACCCCACCCAAGCCGCGCCGTGCGGCATCGGCGGGCTCTCCGGCCAAGTCTCCGGGCGGAACCTCCACCGCTCACAGGGGAGGCAATCAGGGGACCTTTGGCGCGCCGACGGCGCACTATGAGCCCCAAGGGTGCGGAACTCAGTCAGGGCAATCATCCGCGCAGGGCGCCACGGCGGCGGAGCAGGAGGCGGAGCGGCTGGATGCCGCACAATATGACCTCGAGCGCCTCGCCTTCAATGGTCAAGACTTTCTGCGGCACAAGGGTTCGGCGGTGATCCATCTGAAGACATGGACGCCGATCAGCAGCTGCGCGCTCCCCGACGGCCGGTTGTGCGTCTCGGACTCGACCAACCGGCAGCTGATGCTTCTCTCCTTGGAAGGCGCCGATGGTCCGACAGCGCTCCCTGCGCCCGTGCCCGTGAGGCTTGTGCGCTCCCTCGGCGAGGGCGAGCCGCAGCTCTGCAGCCCGGCGGGCGTGTGCGTTCGCGCGGCCTCCGAGGCTGACGACGGGTGCGCGATCTTCGTGTACGTCGCTGATCGATACCCAAAGTTCCCGCGCCTCATTCGGCTTGGTATTAGCTTGGATGGCGTCGAGACGGCGCCACGGCTGCAGTGGTGGGATCGGCCGAAGAAGCCGGATTCGCTGCTCAAGGACCCGACCGAGCTGTGCCTCTCGCTGGACGGCCACACGCTCTTCGTGACGGACCAGTTGAACCACAGCGTGCTCGTGCTCGACGCGGACACGCTCAAGTACCGCTTCTCGATCGGGGGCATTGGTACAGAGCCCACGGGCGAGGTTTCGTCAAGCGCATGGGTTTCGTCACCGCCCCGCGAGGACGCCGCTTGTAGCACCGCGCGCGCATCGACAGGGCTTCTGGATGGGCCCTATGGCATCGCCGCGTATGGAAAGCAGCTCTTCGTCGCCGAGCAGACCGCGCACCGCATCGCCGTCTTCGGCGCCAAGCCCGACGGCACCTACGAGCTCGCTAAGCGGATAGGGGGCAGCGGGACGACCGCGGGGCGCTTCCGGCGGCCACGGGGTCTGGCGATCGTGGGCGCGGACGCGGACGTGCCGGCGCCTCTGCTCGTCGTCGCCGAGGCGAAGCGTATGCATGTGCTCACTCTGCACGGCGAGCCCTTGCAGTTGCTCGCGCCGCCGAGCCACGCGGGGACGAACCTGTGGGGACTTTCAGTGTCGGCCTGGGAGCTGCTGCTGTGCGATGCTGGCCGGGTGCACCTGATCGACGTGTGCGGCAAGGAGGAGGGGCGCGCGGCTTTTGAGGCCGAGCGTGCGGAGGAGCGTGAGGAGGCCGCGCGCTCAGCCGCTCTGGAGGCGTCCCGCCTCGTGGCTGAGCTCGCGGCCGAGATTGAGGAGAAGCGTCGGCGCGCCGAGATGGAGGCGGAGGCGATCGAGGAGGAGCGGCGCGAGCGCGCGGAGATGGCACGGCGTGAGGCCGAGGAGAAGGCAGCCAAGATTGCGGACAAGAAGGCGCAGCGTGCGGCCGCCGCGCGCGATGCCCGAATCAAGGAGGAGGAGGAACGCGAGCGCGAGATGTTCCGCAACGCCCAGGCTGACAAGGCGAGGGAGGAGCGCGAGGCGGCGCTCCTGCAGCGCGAGATGATGGCGATGAAGGAGGAGAAGATGCGCAAGGAGCAAGTCAAGATCATCGCCGAGGAGCAGGCGAGCCGAGAGCGCAAGGCTCTGCAGACGCGAGTCGCCTTTGGACGGGCGCAGGTGGCCGAGGACGCCGCCTGGCGACGGGTGGAGATGTGCACCAACGAGGCCGAGCTGGGCGCGCTCAAGGACGCGGCGCGGGACGCGACGCGTGTGCGTGAGATCATGGAGCGTGCGGCGAAGAAGGCCAATGAGAAGGCCGAGGCGGCAGTGAAGGCGCGCGCCGCCGAGTACCTCGGGCAGAAGCAGCGGCGTACCGAGGCCGCGGAGCGTAAGCGTCAGGTGGTGGAAGCTGCCAAGCGGAGAAGCGAGATGAATGACGAGGAGGAGGAGGTGGATGCCTCGTGGGCAGGATGGGAGGAGGAGCACGAGCACAACGAGGCCGGAGCTTCGGACGGCGCGGCTGGCAAAGCGCGCGCGCGCTCAGCCAAGTCCGATCTCAAGGCACCGAGCTCAGGCAAGGCGGGCTCGTCCAGGGCGAGCACGTCTAGAGGCAGCACGTCCTCCGACTCTTCATCGACAGTCTCCTCGGCCGGCCGAGCGGGAGAGCCCGAGGGTGAGGAGGCGCAGCCGGACGAGGAGGGCGAGAAGGAGGAAGAGGAGTGGCAAGGCGCGGCGTTCCAGTCGCAGTGGCAGTGGCCGTGGAAGGCCGGCAGCAGCTCTGCAGAAGCTCAGGCGGCTGCCGAGGCGGTGGCGGCGGCGGCGACGCTCGACGAGAACCGATCGGCCAAGGCGGTCGAGCGTGACGAGGCCATCAACCGCATCCTGCAGCGTGGCAGCACAACGGTTCGCAAGGCGCTCGGTGTCGATGAGCGCACCTCAGACGACGAGGTGCGCAAGCGCGTCAAGAAGTTGCTCATACTTATGCACCCCGACTTTACGATCAATCTGCCGCTCAAGGGCACGAAGCAGCACATACGCATCGAGGCCGCCTTCAAGAAGCTCGTCGGGCTTCGCGATATCGAACAGCGTTGAATGCGCACAAGGACCAGTCTCGTCTGAGAGTGAGTGAGTGACACTGAGAGTGTGAATGATCTCAGACCTGAGATCTTTATAGTTGAGTTGAGTATTCCCTTTGTGTAGGATATTCCCCCCGGATGATGGTCCACGCTGTGGGGGCTCAGTGCGCTGAACAGATAAATAAAACGTGAGGCAGCGGAGAGGCTCGAGGGACAGCCAAATTTCCTCAATTCTTAACTCAATTCACACAAGGTGATGCCCCTCCTCAACACCTAATCCTGCGTGCCCTCCCATTTTCCGAGCAGGCGACCGCAACACATTGGCTGTGAAACAAGAGCCAATCAATTCACGGTTTCACACTTTAGACTTTTCCGCGGCGGACGGCTAGACCGTGCCGCGGACGGACGGTGACACGGGTGCGCTGCGAGTATAGCGCGTGCAGTAGATGCAGGCACAGCGACTACACAGTGCCGCGTGCGCCGCACGCGCCAAGTTCAGCTTGGCTGCGGCGCGATCTCACGTTCTGCGATCAACTCCCTTCATGCCACAACAGACCACTACTGCCCAGTAGGCTACAGGCGATTCCTTCCTGTATATGTCGCTGGCGCAATTCCTTCTAATCTGCTGCGCCGCGACGACGCCTCTGCCGGCGGCCGCTACGAACGCGGCTGGCCGCAATCGCCTTGAGCATCTCGCACAGCGCTACTTCAATGCTTGGAACGCAAAGGACAGCAGTAAGCTCGAGCTTCTTCTGTCGAGTGATGCGCAGCTTCGCGACTGGGAGATCCACAAGACAGGGTCAGCTTCCGTGGTACAGGCCAACATGGACATCTGGAAGCGCGTGCCAGGCATTTTCATCGAGGTGCTTACGATTCACGTGAGCAACGACACGCGGACGGTATGCGCCGAGATAGTCGTCAAGCTCACGGCGAGCGAGTCGCTCAAAGTTGTCGATGTCATAACGTTCGATAGTCAGAACATGATTGCCTCGATTCGGGCGTACAAGGGATGAGCCAAGTGGAGATTGCAAGTTGTGAGTCTAGAGTCCGCGGAGCGCGAACATCGGCCTGCGGGCCCCTGCGGCCATCAGTCTTTTCAGCCTGTTCCCTATGACGTCGCCTACCGGTGCAGCGCTCCCCCCGGTGTCTTTTCACCGGTGCAGCGCAAGCCGTGAGAGGCCATGTACAAACACTCACAATCAAATTGCGCGCGGCAGAGGGTGTCGGGTGATAGTAGGATTCCTAACTCGGCTATCTTTTTTCGGCCGTTTGAATAAAGAAATAAAGAAATAAATCAAAGATACTCCTCTCCATGAGTCGGAATGACGTCGAGTTGGTTTCGGGCGAGGCCGCGAGGCCGAGGGGAATTGCGAATTCACAGGAACAAGCGCCTGCGCCCCAGCTGACACGGCCTGTACGGACTGTAAAATGTTGCGAGTGCCGAGCCGCCTCGTGGTTTTCGCCACCATGATGGTCGTGTCTAACACTTTGCTTACGCCGATCACACGCGAGATCTACGCAACAAAGGCGCACGACCGCTCCGGCAAACTCCGCAGCTTCTCCAATCCGTTCTTCCTCGAGTACGTAATGTTTCTTGCGATGGCTTTTGTTGGTCTTGTTGACGTTGCCATTCACTGCCGGAGACGCAAAGTTCGAACATCGCTCGTCCAGGCCGATCTGCCTGGCACACCAATGCTGATCGCATCAGACGCCACTCCTCTCAAGACACCAGGAACGCGCCTCAGGCGGGAGCTTCTGCTGCTCATCATACCAGCAGCGCTCGATTTCCTTGGGAGTTGGCTCATCTTTGCAGGGCTGCTGTGGGTGCCTGCATCGGCCGAGACGATGTTGGCCTCAGCTGGCACTGTCTTCAATGCACTGATCCGTTGGTTGTTCCTCAAAAAGCCTCTAAGACCCAAGGAAGTGTTCGCCATTGCGGTGTTGACATGCGGCTGCACCCTGATCGGCCTGTCACAGCTTCTCGAATCTAAGGCCAGCTCCATCGGCTTGTCCAACACCCTACTCATCGGAGTAGGGCTCTGCCTCTGCGCCGAGCTTGCCATGGCTGCGGAGAACTCGGTAGGCGAGGTACTTTTGCAGCAGAGCGAGCTCTCTACGTATGCCTCCGTCGGCGCGATGGGCATGTACGGAGTGGTCGCCTACGTGCCAATCTTTGCTGTGCTCGCCGCGACGCCGAATCCGCCGGTAATCCGCCGGCACTTCTTCTAACGTGTTGAACCTTATCCACGTCCACTGCCCTGCAGCGCTTCATTGAACCTCGCATAGCCTTCGAAGACCTCCTTGAGCTCCTTGAGCTCATGGCTGCTCAGCTCTCGTGGGTGCCTGCGTGCATGTAGGCCCTGTGCAACGTGTCTGCTATCTGGCACGAGGACATTCGTGACGACATGCACATGCTCTCCGACTCGGCCGAGCTTTGGATCTTGATCGGCGTGGCCTTCGTGTGCCTCTTCTTCTACAACATCGGGCTCTTCGGGGTTTGTGAGCATGGCTCTGCCTTGCAGTCCGCCGTTCTCAACTTGCTTGTGGCGCCGCTCGTGTGGCTGATCGACATGTCGCTTTACTGGACGGGACACGGCCGCATGGGCACAGCCGAGAGATGGCATGAGTTGAGCTGGTTGCAGCTCGTCGGCTTTGGTCTGGTCATCATGGGGACGGTGATCTTCCATTACGCCGATGGCGACGGGGATATCCATTCCAACGTCCGCGACTCCGCGACAGCTCACGACGAGGGCGTGTCGCCTCTGCTGATAGTGTCTCGCACAGCGAGGGACGTGGTCGACGCGCCGCGCTCACAGGGTCGAGGGTGAAGCGAGCTCCCGACAGCTGTACAGGCCCGTATCCTCTACTCTCCAGGCTCCGGCCCCTCCGGTGTATGGTAGAGTCAGCCGGACAATCATCTCGACTGGCCACACGACAGGGAGATTCTCGTCGCCGACGAGAGCTGGGAGACCCGGCAGGCCGGCAGGGTTGGACGAGCGGAGGGTGCGTTGCGCTCGCGGCGAAACCATTGTCCTCCTACGTGTATTGGGCCAAACCCAAAGAGCCTAGGGCCTAGAAGTAGCTGCTGTGCGGTACGGTGCCGAGTAGAATCAAGTGTATATCATAGCCTTAGCGGAAACCGAACACAACACGTGTACGATTCCCACTCGGGGTGCGCAGCGCACTGCGCAGACGAGGGTATGCGTAACGCTTGGTAAGCGAAGATCAAATTCGCCTCAAGCGTGCAGCGTGGACACCGCACGATCGGACTTCGGAGGGATGGGACCGGACACCACGTCAGCGCACAGCGGTGACTGTGCAGCGACCGTCGGCGAGCTCGGGGGGCAGCGTCATTGGGTCTTTCCGCTTACGCAAGTCACTGATGATTAATTATGATGGAGTCTGAATACGTGTTCTCAGGTGATAACCCGCTTTTCGCGAAACGCCACATTATAGACATCGGATGACGCCCACGCACCTGCCAAAACGCCGTTATAAACGCACAAGCCGCCGACAGCCAGGCCGCCGTCGCACCTTCTACATCCCCAGGTCTTGTAGCTCTGGTACACGACACTACGACTTGTTCATCCGTCGACTCTGCCGACTGAACCTCGCCTGCCCTCACCGCTCTGAACTCGCGCATGAAGAGGATGTGCGCGTGCCAATGGCTGCGTGCTCACTAGTGAAATTCAGTCCATTCAGGCAGCACGCCAGCTGGCACGATGACGGGATCACCTGTGTGGAATTCATTGGCGCGGCCGCCACACTTGGCAGAGCCGTCTTTGCGTCGCCCGTTGGCCTCGGCCTCATAGTACTCCTTGCGCAAGTCGCGCGGCGTCGTCTCGTTGCCGTAATAGATTGCGAAGAGGGCCCGGCGCCACGTGTTACTGGTGTTCTTTGCGCTCCTGTGTGGCATGAAGTTGTCATAGATGAGCACGTCGCCCTTGTCGAGCTCGATAGGATGAAACGGGCCCATGTCCGAGCAGGTCCACTTGCCATCGTCGTCCCTGTGCTGCAGCCAACCCTCTTTGCGTTGCCACGTCTCCCAACCGACCTCGGGGCACCCGTTGGCAAGTGTCATCGCGTCCACGGCCACCATACACACGTACGCGATGAAGCCGCGCTTCTCGGGCGACTCGTACTGCGGCACACCCAGCCCGCGGTAGCCGTCCTGGTGCTGCGCGTACCCGCCACCGCCCGGGGCCTTGTAGTTGAGCTTGTCCTTGTACAGAGCGACTGCCTCACCGGCGAGGAGTCGCACGACTGCTTGCAGTGGCGAGTCGGGGCCGCGCAAGAAGGCGTTGAGCCCCGGGTGGTGGTCGGCGTAGGCCTCGGTGCGGCTTGGCACCGTCTTGCCGTCGACGTCCTTCTCCCATGTGTGGAACGGGCCGTTGACGCACACGCCGTCATACGGCAGCTTGGGCACCTCGTGAGCGAACCGGCCAAGCTGCTCAGCAGTGGACGCACCGAGCCACTCCTCGCAGCGCAGCACCACATAGCCCTTCTCGTGCCACTGCGCGAGCAGCTCCGTCGCGCGCGGCGAACGCAGGCACTTCTGTGCCGGGATGGGCGGCGCCCACAGCCTCGCACGCTTCCCGCAGTCATCGTCCTTGTCCTCCTCATTGGCCTCGGGCGGCGGCGTCGTGAAGCCGGTGATGGTGTTGCCCTTGCGCGAGTACGTGGCGAAGGCCGCGCACTCGGCCGCCGTCGAGGGGCCGCGCACGATGCATGCCTTGACCATCTCTTCGTAGTGGTCGAGGTCCTCAACGGGCCAGTGGGGTTCCTTTGCCCCTTCGTCCCACCGGCGCATCTCGACGCACGTGCCGAACATAGGGTCACGCTCAAAGATGGCGGCCTCCTCGGCATTCATCGGTCCTCCCTGGAACTCGAGCGTGCGTTGCGAGCCCTTGCTCAGCTTATCGTGATAGTCGGCCTCCTTGAAGCACAAGAAGCGCTTGGCGAGCACGTGTCCTTCGGTGATGTGCGCCACCGTCTCGTCGAAGCCCTTCATGCGCAGCCACGTGCTGCCGATGACGTCGTGCTGGGCGCGCAACTGCGATTCATCGGCGCCCTCGGGGATCTCACAGTGCGACAGGATGCCGAGCTTCTCGGCGATGCAGCCCTTCTCGGGAGCCTGCAACGAGATGGACGCAGCCCTCTCGCCGTTGCTGATCATGGATCGCTCCGAGTTTGGAATCTGCGAGGCTCGGATCGTGGCGCGTCAGCGAGCGAGAGCACCCGGGGATGCGCACTCGTGGTTTTTATGACGCCGCGCTCACCTCGCGTGCGAGCTTCCAGCCGATGTCATGCAGAAGTGCGCCCACAATGACTTCCTTGGGTGCACCTGCCATGGCCGCCTGCTTGGCCGCCTGCAGCCCGTGAATGCGCTGCGAAAGCGTGCCGTACGAGGAGCCGTCATCGTAAAAGTCGCACAACTCTGACCAGACCGAGGCCTTGTGCTCCGCGGTGGCCATGGAAATGAATGCGGCGACGCGGCGATGCCGCAGCCCGACGGGAGCGCCGAATGCCGTCGGCGCCGATCCGGGAAAAGTTTTAGGAGCGAAATCTACAGAACACGTAGTTTGCGCAATGAGCGGGTCGGACACACACCTGCTTGACATGGCGCGTGCGAATACGGGGCTGACAACGCGTGTCGACGGAGGAGCGCCGGTCGGGTGACCGCCATTGCAAGCGCAGTCGTGATCCTTCGCCACCAGGGGTTCAGCAGTGCGCCATGAGCTATCTCATGCCGCACCTCAACACCGGGTGGGCGGTCGACCAAGCCATCCTCTCAGAGGAGGATCGGGTCGTAGTCCTCCGCTTTGGGCACGACTACGACCCCACCTGCATGCAGATGGACGAGGTGCTCTACGGGATCGCCGAGCTAGTCAAGAACTATGCCGTCATCTACCTCGTCGACATTAGCGAGGTACCCGACTTCAACACGATGTACGAGCTCTACGACCCGTGCACCGTGATGTTCTTCTTCCGCAACAAGCACATCATGATTGACCTTGGCACCGGCAACAACAACAAGATCAATTGGGCCATCCCAGACAAGCAGGAGATGATCGACATCGTTGAGACGATCTACCGCGGCGCGCGCAAGGGCCGCGGCCTCGTCGTGTCACCCAAGGACTACAGCACCAAGTATCGTTACTAGAGAGAGCGCGCGCAGCGACGTCGAGAGGCAGAGGGCCGCTAGGGCCATCGCTTAGTATGATGACAACGTACAAATGTCCCACACTGCCACACACACGGCCATCTACCCATCTCTTAGGGTCGGGCCTTATATCGTTATATCGTCGCCATAGCCACGAGCGAGCCGAGACAACGATAAAGGTCACCCCGGCCGAGCGAAAAACGCACAGCTAATCTCTCCGTCCTCCCCTTCCGAGCAAGGAGGAGGCGGTGAGGGAGGGGGCAGGCGAGGCCATGATCCCTCCGGCTGGCGTTCACCTGGATCCTGCGTTCGGCCATTCGGCTTCTCATGGATCCTTGTCTGGATTGCGGACACCCCGCGCCCGGATCGCCCGGAGACGAGCGAGCATGCGCCCAAGCCGTGATCGGTTATGAGCCTCCTCAGCGCCCTCCTCAGTGGGCTGCAGCGCATCGGCGGCCTCCTGCAGCGCGTCGGCGGCGCCCTGCAAGATGTCCGCTGCACCTTGGACGATGTCGGCGGCCCCTTGCTGGACCACATCGGCGGCGCTCGCCTGAAGGAACCCGAAGGCGCCTGGCTTGGCCTTGCCAGAGAAGTTGTACAGGAATATGGAGGCGATGACCATGGCGAGCCCCTGCAAGAAGGCGATCGTGGGCATCGTGCGGGTCTGGACGCAGCCGACAGCGAAGGTGAGCACGATCGCGATCGCCGTCGCATACGTCTTGAGGACATTGTCAGCATACTTGACAACGGCTGCGACGAGGAGACCTCCAAGTGCCTTGAGAAGGACGACGTTCCATACGAGGGCCGAGAAGCCCACAAGCGGCCCCTGGGCGGCGATCGTGGGCCAGTCCGCCACCACGAGCGCCGCGGCCTGCGGCAGCGAAAAGAGACCGAGCTGCACGTTGCGCATCCAGATGCTGACATCGCTCTGTGTCTTGACGACCTTCTCGAAGTAGACGTTGGCGAAGCCCGAGAGCAGCGACGAGGCGAGCACGGCCGCCACGCCAACCGCGACCGCGCTCCCCGCCACGCTCGACGCCGCCGCCGCCGCCGCCGCGGCCGCGCCGCCCTTCATCGCTGCCTCCGTGTATTGCACGAGGCCGACTCCCGCACTGAGCAGAGAGAGGGCAATCCACTGCTGCCGGCGCAGCGGCTTGCCGAGATAGAAGACGAAGAAGAGCGCGGTGAAGAGCGTCTTCGACTGCGACCACAGCTGGTACGAGGTCGCCGACAGCCTCGAGAGGGCGACAAAGAAGAGTGCGTTCTGCAGGCAGTAGCATAGTGCCGGCACGGCCATCTGCAGCGTCGAGCGCCAACGCACGAAGATCTGCTGCCACACCTGCTGCAGCATGGCGCGCACGCCGCCCACGTCCTTTGCGATGAGCCCCAAGCAGATCGGCAGCTTGATCACCTCGGCCACGAGGACCGCCACGCTGCCCAGGTAGAGCTGGCCGCCGCCGGCTGGCGGGATGCGCGAGTTACGCGCAAGGATCGCGGTGAGCGAGTTCTGAAGCACGAGCAGCACGATCAGGGCGTACTTGACCAAGGCCGTCTGCTTGCCTTCGGCAGCGCCGTCGGCGGCCGCGCGCACGCTTATGCGTGCACGGTGGCCGCTTCCCCGGACGGCTGCGGCGCGGCTGCATGGCAGCGACGCAGGGCATTGCGGGGACAGCTGCGGCAAGCGAGACGGCGCGGTTAGCCGTGCTAACGGCAAGCTGCTGTGGTAGCCTGCTGCCAGCGGAAAGAGCAGCACTGTCGCTGCGGTCCATCGCATTGACAAAAAATGACCTGGACCAATCCCTCAACGATCTCGACGATCTCGCGCGCCGAGTTGAACGTTCTTGCACGTGAAATTGGCCCACGGCAAGTCGCACCACCACAGGTCCCGTGGAGACACAGCGTGGAGGGCGCAGGCAGCCGAGACGAACGCAGTGAAGTTCGCGTGAAATTGCCAACTCGGCAAGACGCAAGACCGTCAGGAACGCAAGTGAAGTTGGAAGCTGACAAGCAACTTCAGGGCATCTTGCTAACAAGCAGGTACGACTCTTCTACTTCTTTATCTCTCTTATAATCGGCGGGCTGACACCGAGAGCAATCGATAGCACTTGTCGTTGAGTCGATTTGTGTTCAACTGTGCTTTTTCGACAGGCCGGGCGAGGTCCGTCGTCCGAGGACGGAGGAGCGTCCCGACTCCCGTCCAGGTGGAGGAGTCACGTCAGGACTAACTCACTCGTCGGCGTTGCCGTTCCCGACCCGTCGCAGCTTACACTTCTGCAGACAGAGCAGGCAGGGAAGAAAATTTTCTCACTGTCCATTGATCATGACCGTTCCGCTCACGTGCGTGCCCTCACTCCAGCAGTGGAGGGTTTCAACGGTCGTCTTTGCGGGCATGCGCCGTGCGGAGAAGATGACGACGACGGCGTCGCCTGCCCCGACGGCCATGCGCTGGGGCGGCGCGCCGCGCAACCCTCGGCACAGTGGGTGCGTGCGCAGCGTCACGCCGTCGCGTACGCGGCAGAACTCGACGCAGCTATGCGGCTCGCGGTGGCAGAGCAGAAGCAGCTCATCTCCTAAGAGACCGCAATCGCTCAGCCCGCTGTCGCTCTGTCGTGCGAGCACGCGCAGAAACTTGCCCTCGAGTGTGAAGACGTACAGCCCATCGTTCCAGGAGGCTACATACAGCCGCGCCGCCGCCGCACTCGCACTGGCCATAGCCGCGGCACTGCTTCTGCAAGCGGGCGACAACGAAGAGGAGTCACCACGCTTCGCGGCCGGGGTACCTGTGAAGGTTAGCTGTGAGGAGTAGTCACTACGCTTCGCGGCCGGGGTACCTCCCTTCGCAGGCGTGATCCCCTGTGCGGGCGTCGTCGTGAGCGTGACCACCTTTTCCAAAAGGGGCGTCGTCGTGAGCGTGACCCCCTTTTCCAAAAGGGGCGTCGTCGTGAGCGTGACCACCTTTTCCAAAAGGGGCGTCGTCGTGAGCGTGACCACCTTTTCCAAGGGCATCGCACCCTTTGTGGGGGACGCCGAGGCCGCCTCCGTGTGCCGCCTCAGCGGCGTCGGCGTCCAAGAAGTGTACGCGCCAGCGCCGTCGGCGGGCGGCGCCGGCACTGCTACCATGCCCCGCAGGTTGGGGATGCCGCCGTGGCTGACCTTGCGCAGCACGACAAGCGTCTCGGGACTGAGGACGTGGAACGCATGGCACGTGACGACGTACAGCGTGCCACGGTACAATTCCATCGCGTGGGCTGGAGGTGCTGGCCGCACTGTCCCCACAGGTGACACGAGCGAGTCTGTCCGTGCGAGCACGGCGCCGCAGGCCAGCCCGAACCGCCGCAGCCGCCCCCCCTTTTCGAGCGCGTACAGCGAGCTGCCATCCGAGCGCAGGTGCAGCACGCATCCGAGCGGTGCTGTAGGGTCGGCAAGTACCCGCTCCACTTGACACCTATCATACGTAAGCAGCGCGATGTGCAACTTGTCGGCGACGCAAAGCCGGCCGTCGGGAAGCAGCATGGCCGCACTCGGCTCGCTCACGAGCGGTGCGGCGACCGCGGCGGCGCTGGGCACGAGCAAACGGAGCTGCTCAAGGTGCTGCACCCATGCCGCGCGCCAAGCACGGCACACTGCAGCGGCTGCCCTGTCTCGCAGCGCCAGGCACTCAAAGACGCCGCTGAGATGATCCGCGTCGAGGAGCACAGCCTCGCGCGAGGATCTGCTCGGGATTGCCGCGGCCCAAGGATCATAGTCCTCGTCGGAGGCGGCCTCTCCGCACACGTCGTGGACGACGGCCTCGTTTGCAACGGGCGCTGTGGCCACGCTTGCTGTGAGGGTCGCCCGCGTGCTCAGCAAAATCGCCGAGGCCGCAGCCGCCGCAAGAACCAGCGTCGCTCGAACAGGCGCACTCCTGCGCCTGATAAACGAGCCGATCTTCATGATCACAATGGTGATCGCCGCGATGTGAGCCGCAAGATGAAGTGCCGGCTGCGGATTGGCTGTGCCTTTCGAACCGTATCTTTGAACGTATCTTCGCATGGCGTCATGAAGGCGTCGGCGAGAGAAGATGCCGTCTGAGCCAGCGTCCGGTTCGGCCTGTTCGGCCGGTGGCCACGCTCCTCCGCTGGCAGGCGGCGCGGCCGACTTCGTAGGAAACCTACATCGCGCCATTTTTTGCTGTGAAGTGACGCAGGGAGGCCGCTCAGGAGGATGTTCATAGGTGTTCATTCACAACACACCAACACGTACAAAGCAAACTCAAATACGCGAAGGGCAGCACCTCGAACGTTCATTGACTTTCGATCAATTTCCCCACACCTCGAGGTTCGTCAACCCCGTGAATAGCTTAAAGGATGGTCGACGTCACTATGATGATGCTGATTCCCATTGCCGCGCTGGTGGTGCGCACACCCGTGCTCCATGCAAATGCCCACCATCATAGCGACACCCGTGCATCATCGCGCTGCCCACACGCACTCATGCAAATGCCCACCATAAAAAATGTCTCCGAGATAATGGTATCTAGCGACCAGGCGAAGGTGCAGCTCCTCACAAAGAGCGGAGAAGGCAAGCTTCCAGGATGGGTCTGGCGGGCAGCAGTTCTAGGTCTGACAATTGTTTGGGCGAGCAATTTCGCCACGACCAAGATGATGTATGCCACGCTGCCATCGCTATTACCCTCAGAGAATGCTGCACTCCGCTTCAGCATTGCCGGCCTGGCGTTAGCGCCATTCCTCGCACGTGGAAGCAGCGCAGCCCTCCTGGGCGGTGTTGAGATCGGATGCTGGATATCGCTTGGCTACTTTGGGCAGGCAATTGGCCTTGCAACGACGAGCGCAGACAAGTCTGCATTCATTTGCTCCCTTCATGTCCTCTGGGTAGCTGGCGTGATGGCGTTCCTCAACCGACGCTTCGAGGCTCAGACCGTCGCGTCCGCTATCATTGCCGTCGTGGGTGTCGGCATCCTCGAGCTTGGCGGCGCCTCGAGTCCCTGCATCGGGGACCTCTGGTCCCTCGCTCAACCTATCGGATTTGGGACGGGGTACATCCGGCTTGAGCACTTGATGCGTAAGTACCCCGACCAGGCGCTTTCCGTATCCGCCGCGAAAGTCGCGGTCGTCGGTTTGTTTGCTCTCGGCTGGGCCTCCGCTGAAGCAGGCGGGGCGCCGAATCTGCATCTGCCCGAGGTGGTCCAGAACCCGACTCTGCTGATGGGCCTGCTATGGATGGGCCTTGGCACCACTGCCCTGGCAATCGCGATCGAGTCGTACGCGTTCAGGTACGTGCCTGCGACAGATGCGACAATCATCCTCGCATCGGAGCCACTCTGGGCATCGCTGCTCGCCTTTGTCCTCATCGACGAGCAGTTCGGCGGGCTGGACGCCGTTGGCGGTACACTCCTCATCGCTGCGTGTGTTCTCAACGAGCTGCCCAAGGGCAGGCTCCCCATGTGGTTGGATTCTTCATGGCGTCTCCCAGGCGCCGATGCGGTCGACAGGGCGCGTAGCAAAGATACAGAAACGAAGGCAATGTGATGAGGCATCTGTGCAGGCGTCTTCGGCGCGCTCTTCTCTTGTGCAGCAGCGCTGGCTGCGGCATGCCAACAGACCATAATGGAGCGCGTTTATGTACCCGTACTATCCTACCTGTACCCTCCAACTTTCTTTAGAGACAATGTCACTGTAAGAGGTATTACCTACATTACCGCTGATGAGCGACGAGCCTGAGA
This sequence comes from Chrysochromulina parva, assembly GCA_002887195.1. NCBI lineage: Eukaryota > Haptophyta > Prymnesiales > Chrysochromulinaceae > Chrysochromulina > Chrysochromulina parva. Next base: position 8,491 of record PJAB01000347.1, on the reverse strand, counting down.
GCGAGCCGGACGGGAACCGGAGCCTGAACAAGAACCAGGATGGAGCATCTGCTCGAACAGCTTCGCTCACAACATTTGATTGCTCGTGCTGATGGGATCGGCATTGCATTGGCCAAGGCTTCAGGCTGGGGTGGGAACTATCGTCTGGTGGAAGCGCTCAAACTTGACTTGACTTGATTTGAGGCAACGGCGCCACCGCCGAAAGCCGCGCGCCTACAAAGTGCGTGATGCAACATGCGCGGCGGCGCGCGCGGCGGCGCGCGCCATTGCCGGCGACACCGTCACCGCACCCTTGGCACTTCCGCGTGCCTTCCGACTGGCCGCCCGCCTTCGGCCATCCCCATGACCGCGACCCCGCGCCCCTCCCCCACGTGACAGCCCTACCGAAGCAATGTCTTCCGCCGATGACGTGTACATGGCCAAGCTCGCGGAGCAGGCGGAGCGCTACGACGAGATGGTGGAGTACATGAAGAAGGTGGCCCAGGCGGCGTCCAACGACCTCTCGCTCGAGGAGCGCAACCTTCTCTCCGTCGCGTACAAGAACGTCGTTGGCGCCCGCCGCGCCTCGCTCCGCATCATTGGCTCCATCAAAAGCAAGGAGATGGAGAAGGGCGGCGATAAGACGGCGCTCGTGACCACGTACGAGGCCAAAGTCCTCGACGAGCTCAACAAGATCTGCACCGACATCCTCGAGCTGCTCAGCTCAACCCTCATCGAGAAGGCGGGCGGCAGCGCCGAGGCCTCGGTCTTCTACCTGAAGATGAAGGCCGATTACTACCGGTACCTCGCCGAGTTTGCTCAGGGCGGGACCAAGCTGGAGCACGCGACCAACGCGGAGGAGGCGTACAAGTCGGCCACCGACAAGGCCTCCGGCCTCGCGCCCACGCACCCGATCCGCCTCGGCCTCGCGCTCAACTTCTCCGTCTTCCTGTACGAGGTGCAGGGCAAGTCGCAGGAGGCGTGCGACCTCGCGAAGCAGGCCTTCGACGATGCGATCGCCGAGCTCGACACGCTCGACGAGGAGAGCTACAAGGACTCGACCCTCATCATGCAGCTCCTCCGCGACAACCTCACCCTCTGGACGTCGGACGAGCAGGATGGGCAGTAAAGCGTCGCGTGATGTCGAGTCGGTTGGCGTCCCACTCGCTCCACTCAGAGACGTGTGGGGCCCATCGCGCTGGCTCTCACTGGCTGGCGAGGCACGGGGCTCTGCTCGCGCACGAGGCATCCTGGAGGCTCTGCCTTGGCGCCAGGCGGAGGCCCGGCCCAGCTACGGTACCAGTAAGGCGCGTTACGCTTTCGTCCGAGCGCCGGCGGTGTGCGAGTCTCGCAAACTCCAAACTATCTCCCCGACCCCCCACTGTTGGCCAACCTAGGGTGTCGTACATGCTTGGTAGGTGGCTGCGTTCTTTTGTTAATGGTCTACATTGTGCTGGCTCGTGGCTGCTGCGCGACAGATAAGCGACAGAACGCTTTGCTTGAAACGGGCAGAATCCTTACTAGTTACTATTTACATGACTATGTACTACCTAAATGCCCAAACCGCGCAACTTCAACCGGTGCGACAGCGGCTGAAGCCGGTGGCGGTGGCGGGAGGCTGCGGCGCGGCGATGCCGATGGCGGCGCGGCCGGACGCGGCGGGCGCGGAGAGGTGGGGGTACTACATAAACAACAGACAACCTAACGGAACTGAACTGAACTGAACTGAACTGGGGGTTCCCCGTTGTCTTTTCTGGTTCGCGCTGTTCACACTTCATTTTCGGGCTCAACGCATTTCTTGCACGGATTTCCAAACCGATTGATTTCCTCGTCGGGGCCTCAGTCCATTTTTTGGAGAAGGTCCGGCGAGCAATGTCGCCCGCGCCGGCCAAGGCGCCGACAGTGGCGAGCACAGCGAAGCCGACGAAGAAGCAGCTCGCTGCTGATCCGATCCAGAAGCTCAAGGATCGGCTCGTTCGCGGCGAGCGTCTCACTGAAGAGGAGCTCGTGCAGCTGGAGCAGGCATCGGTCGCCCGCTACGCAGATCTGGCTGATGATTCGAAGCGCGGCGACAAGGGTGGCAGCAGCAGCAGCAGCAGCAGCAGCAAGGGCCTACCGTTGCCGCTCAAGCCGGAAGCGGCGCCGGCGCCGGCGGATTCTGGACGAGCTGACGCTCTTGTGCAGAAGATGTCGATTGGCATGAGCACGATCGGGATGAGCGCGAACGAAAAGGAGCTACAAGAGCTGCGCGAGCTGAAAGAGTTGCGCGAGGCTGCACAGCGCGAGCGCGTGACACTCGACCAGCGCGCGGCGGAGCTCAAGCGGCTACGCGAGCTGCGCGCTCAGGTGTCTAGGGATCCGAGTGCTGCTCTCGAGCTCTCGTCGCGTCGCTTCTCCGCACCCGCACCTGCCCGCTTTACAGACGTCTGCGGCACGTCGGCGGCCAGCTCATCGGCTGGCGCAGGTGCGGCCAGCTCATCGCTCGCGAGCAGCGGCATGAGCCTAGGCGGTGGCAGCGGTGGCAGCGGTGGCAACACCGGGAGCAGCCGGAGCATGAGCGGCCTGCTCGGCAGCTGCAGCTTCCTTGTGCCGAGCGGTATGAGCCGCAGCAGCAGTGGTGCCGGGCGCGGCGGTGGCGGCGCAGCGCTGCCCTTTAGTAGCAGTAGCGACGGCGTGGCGCTGCCTTTTGCAAGCAGCAGCGACAACGGCGCCGCCGACTACAAGGCGGCTGCCGAGCGTGCAGAGCGCGCTGCAGCGCAGGCGGTCGCGGCTGTGAACAGCATCCAGCAGGAGCTCCGGTACGCGCTGGCGGCGAACCACGCCAAAGTGCTTGACCTCTTCCGCCAGTGGGATTCGGACGGTGACGGCACGGTGCGCAAGGCGGAGCTGCGCAAGGCGGTCGCCCTGCTCGGGTACGATGTGCCCAATGTTGAGGTCGATAAGCTCTTCGAGTCGTTTGACCGCGACGGCGGCGGTGCCATCGAGTACAAGGAGCTGCAGAGGGTGATCCGGCGGCAGGCGGAGGCCGAGGAGCGCAACGGCGGGCGCAACGGTGGGCTCACGACGCCCGGTGGCGCACCGTTCATTCTCGGGCGGCCGCAGCCCGTCGCCCCGTACACCCCCGCGCTCGCCTCCGCCGACCCGAGTGACGAAGCACTGGATGAGTTTGCGGCGGCGGAGGACGAAGAGGCGGCCGCGGCCATTTACGGTGGCATGTCCCTTGAGGCGCCGATCGCCGCGCCGGCAGCCGCAGCGGTCGCCGCCGATACCTCCAAGGCCTCATGCCGCTCGCAAGAGTCCACCAAGGGAGCCAAGGGCGGTGCCAAGGCGAGCGGGCCGGCGGCGGTAGCCCGCCAAGCCAGCGGCACCAAGCCAGCGGATCCGATCGCAGTGCGCGACGCGGCCGTGCGGGATCTGCTCGCGCTCGTTGAGACTGCTGCACCGTGGGCCTACTCGCACGCACGTCTCTCATTCGATCAGCTGCCCGAGGCGCTCCTCACGAGCACTGCCTTCGACACAGAGGAGGGCGCCGTCGTGGGCGCGACCTCCAATGCCGCGGGGGCCTCGGCGGCTGCGTCGACCGGCGCGGTGCGCAAGCTCATATTGCCGCCGACGGGCCACGCGTTCGCCGATGCCGCCTCGATGCTCGCGCTCGTCGGCGGGTTCGTCAGCGTGGGCGTGCTCTCCGGTTCCCTTATCGGATTTGGAGCTCCGCTGCTCGTCTCGGCGCCCTCGGCGGCGCCCTCGGCGGCGCCCTCGGCGGCGCCCTCGACGGCGGCGGCGCTGCTGACGCTCACAGCGCTCTGGCCGCTGCACCTGGCGATGGCGATGGCTGCGTGCGGGCTGCTCATCACGCTAGCTCGGCAGCTCATCGCGCGCGCTCTGCTTGGGAGCCGCCGCGCGCAGCAGCAGCAACAGCAGCAGCAGCAGCAGCAGTCGCGACCGCTGCTGCCGCTCACAGCTCCGCGCAGCGACGGCAGCGGCGCGAATGGCACTCCGTGGCTTGGTGATTCGGTGAGGCTCGCTGATTGGTCCGCGCTCGCCGCTGTCGAGTGCCTCCTCGCCGCCTACCTTGCCGCCTGGGGCGTGCCGCTCGGTCAGCCGCTCGGTCAGCCGCTCGGTCAGCTGACCGGCCAGCTGCCTGGCGCCTCCGAACACGGGGCTGGGCCAGCGGGGAACGGTACCCTTACCGGTACCGGGGCGATGGGTGCCCCGCTTCCAGAACTACTGGCTACGGGATGTGCGGCCACGCTGCTCATGTGCGCCGCGCTACGGGCGTTGCAGATGATCCATTGGCGGTTGGAGGTCGGCGGTTGGTGCCGATGGGCCACGTTCGCGAGCGCCATCCCGAGCGCCAGCGAGTCCTCGAGCGCCGTATCGGCAGCGAGCGCCGTATCGGCAGCTGCCAAGGTGGCGCCGGTGGCGACAACCAGTGGCGCCAAGGCCGATGCCAAGGGTGCCAAGGGCACTGGCGCGCCACCAGCGCCATCAGCGCCGCTGAGCAGCCTCCGCCTGTGCCCTCCAGGCTGTGCCACCGCCTTCACAAGCTGCATCGAGTGGCTCAAGAGCCGCGTGGCGGGTGGCGGCAAGCCCGCGGCGGTGGCCAAGGCGGGCGCCAAGGCGGGCGCCAAGCCAAGCGCCAAGGCGGTGCCCACGCCAGCTAAGCCGGCACCGCCAAAGGCGACGCCTGCCAAGAAGGGCGCCGGCCCGAAGGCCATGGTCTGAGAGATCAAAGCACCCACGTGACGGTGGATGCTTATAGGAACCATGCTAGTAGTAGTTGGGGCCCTCCAGTGCTTCTCAGTTCAGTAGTAGATTTTGATTGTGGTTAGTGCGCATGACAATGTACTCAAACAACAGTAGTTGCAGCCTTCGTGTTCCGGTCGGTTCCTGTTGCCTGTTCGATCATCGGCCCACTTGCGCCCACACAGGGTCGCTGGTCGCTGGGATTGGCCGGCCGTGATTAAGTGTACGTGGTCCCGCACAGTACTCACACAGCGTCCACACAGTCCACACTTCTCGGATGGCGGATGCACACAATTGCGCAAAACTCTTGTGAGATCTCAGCACAAGAACATTATGAGTGCGCCAGCAATTGTCCAGAAGACACACCCTGGACAAGCACAGAACAGATAACGGTGGTGAGAGCGTCACTCACGGCAAAGGGAGGGGCTGATGGCAAGCGTGCGCGGCAGAGAGGCGTACCAAACGCAAGCGAAGAACGCTCTTCGAGAGCGTTCATGCGATGTTCCTCGGTCACGATCAGCCATCGAGAATTGATGGCTTGCGGAAGGGGCGCTTTCGAGGGCCATGTGGGCGTGCTGATGATGGAACTCGGCGAGCCCACGTGGTACGGCAATTTCTCTGGCTCGTCATACGGGCGCGGCGAGTTGACCTGCTGGTTCGTTGGCGGTGTCTGGCAAAACCTTGCATCTCCTTCTCGTGGCAGAAGCCGCCGCCGTGGAGGCGGTGGAGGCGGCGATTCCCCGCCGGGCGACGGTGCATCGGCGGTTGTGAGTTCTTCGCATACCTTCCACGATGGTGTCTTCCATGATTCTGACTCCTTGGCGGCAATCATGTCCCTCCGTCCGATTGGCATTATTCTTCGCTCGCTCGCTCGCTCGCGCGGCCAGATCGTCAGTTCAGTCGCGCCGATGACGAAACTCACAGTGGATTTGACGCGGCATGGCAACGAGGCGAGGGCACAATACACGGCTTCATATGGCTTCAACCACACAGAATCGAATCATGTGCCCATGATCAGGTTCATGCCAACGTGGCCGTGTGTCGGTTCGAATGCACCAGCGGCCACTTCTTCATCCACGGGCCGGCTATGGTCGTGTCAAAGGTAGGACCGTCGACCTTCTCAGCCTGCTCCGCTGAGGCCGTGGCGTGCGCCGCGGCCTGAAGCTGCGTTCGGTCCTGCTGCGCCCAATCGCCCCATGCCACAGAGCCACTGTAGGGCTCGCCAGCCTTCTTCATGAGCACCGAGGCCTTGAGTCCATCAAACCCGTTGGGCTGGTCCGCCCTCTGCCATCGCAAGTCGAGGCTCCAGCGGATGCCCGGCGACTGGTTTGGCAGGGAGCGGTGTGGGATCAAATTATTGAGAAGGAGCACTCCGCCCCGAGGCACGGCGCAGGTGACTACATCTGTGCGCATATCGACCATGAGTGTAGATTCGAGCTCCTCAGGGGTCGTCTCGATGTACCAGGTGTTGCCGACGCAGCACGCATGGGTGGCCGTGCCGCCGCGCCGGTGCCCACCACGCACCACCTGCATGCACCCATTAGTGGCGTTCGTGTCGACCAAGGGAATCCATGCGGTCAGTTGGAGCACGTCCCAAGACTCCTCATCGAGATAAGCATTGTCCTGATGCCATGGCACGGTGGCCTGGCCGGCGCTCAGCACCTCGGGCGTCTTGCAGCGCAGATTCCACACGGGGTGCCCCGCAATGTCCACATCTGAGCCCAGGAGCTGCTGGGCGATGCCCATGAGGAGGTTGTGCCCCCACACGCGCTGGATGCCTTCGGGCAAGACGCCACCCTTGTGCAGGAGCACGCTGGCGTGCGGGTACTCGCGCTCGACTCGCGCCAGGCGCGTGTGGAAGTCTGCGTCTGCGTGCGTGGACGAAATGGCCCCGGCACTGTGCAGCTTTCGAGCGAGACCATCCACGAGCCCCTCAACAGAGTCAATGGCTGCAGCCACGACATCGGCTGGCAGCAGGCTCGGCAGAATGAGAAAGCCTTCGTCGAAGAATTGCGCGTGCTGCTCCGCGGTGAGTGGGCCTGCTGCCGCATCGTACGGCGTTCGCCACCGTGCCACTATCTCCTCTAGTGCGGGCGGAGAGGACTGTCGGTTCGCAAACTGGCCTGGGGTGCCGGGAAAAGCGTCCGTGGCGAAAAACACGCCGCGTCGAGGATCTTCTGGCGATGCCGAGTCGCACGAATCGTCGCGAGCAGACTGCGCCTGTGCATGCACAGCAAGGATAGACGTAACGAACATCGTCGCGCGCGTGCCGCCGCCCGCCCGCCGCGGCAACACGAGGGCCTTGGTCTTTTCCCCTTCCATGTGCATCAGGCGTTCAGGGGGTGTGGCTTGTGAATAGATTTTGAGTTTCAAACACGCTCGGCAAAAAGCAAGGGGCGGCTGAGCTCGTTCATGTAACCACCGAGCGCTCTTGTGCGTGCGAGGTTGCGCACACCGTACAGACCCTTGCGTACAAGAGTGACCTCCCTGGTTGGAGCGGCGCAAAAGTTGGGCAAATCCTGCACGCTCTCTTTTGGGGGGCTGTTTCTCCGCTCTCCGCCCGCATATGTCTCATTTCGTGGGTTCTTCGCAGCATCAGCCGTGTTACGTGTTGGTGTGAATGCAAACAGATGCACAGTTTTGAAATGCGGATATCGGTTCACATAGTGATTGTGTCGATCGCCGTCGCAAACGCGAACGCCCGAGCTTCGAGACGCAGTTGCGTGCTATTGGCCGCGGCGCAGCTGGTGCCTGCGGCGAAAGCGAAAGCAGCATCCACGCTGGACCCAACCCTTGAAAGCTACACGTTTGCCGAGCAGCGACTCGGGCTGGAGCTCTCAGATGCAGGACCTCGCGTGCGCATTAGCAGCGTGCGGCCAGATAGTGTCGCGCTGGCAAAGGGAATGCCACCGGCATCGTACATCGTGAACGTCGACGGGCGGAGCACTGCAGGGCTCTCAGCCGCCCAGGTGCAGGCGTTGATTCAGTCCGCGCCACGGCCGGTGACGATTCGCGTGGACGCGTCAGAGTTTCGCGCGCTGTCCGCTCGGCAGCAGACGGAGGCGGCCGCGACCGCACTCGGCATGGAGACGCAGAAGTTGAAGATCGAGCTGCTCACAGGGCCTCAGGACCCAAAGTGCGCCTTCAAGACGCGCGCCAGCGACGTGGTCGAGATCGAATTTTCAGGCCGGCTGGCGTCCAGCGGTCTCGAATTCGACTCGAGCGAGATGCGCTCCGGCCGTCCGTTTGCCTTCACGCTTGGCAACGGCGACGTCGTCCGCGGGCTCGATCTCGGCACTCTCGAGATGTGCATCGGCGAAGAGCGGTTGCTGCTCGTGCCGTCGCGGCTGGGTTTTGGGACTCGCGGGAGCAAGGTGTTTGGCGTCCCGCCCGACGCACCGCTCGACTATCGCGTCCGGCTGGTGAGCATCAACATGATCACGGATCCCAAGGCGCGACGGGCGGAGGTCGGCGATGAGCAGCGCTACTCCGAAGATGAGAGCGGCGACATAGTGAATGCTGCAGGGTTGTGATGTCATCGAGACGTGTATGCTTGGAATCGAGAGTCAGTTCACAGACTCTTCTCTCTCCGTGAACACTGTCCGTGAACGCACGATCCGTGCGTGTTTGTGTGTTGTGAATGAACGGGTCTCGCCGCACTTTCTCTCTTTATGGCTGTTTCTCAGCTCTCCGTCTGCATGTGTCTCATTTGAGGCCTGGCCTGTTTTGTTTTGTTCTTGTCTTCACGGCTGTGTTGCTTACGTGT
>PJAB01000346.1:0-29118 GCA_002887195.1 Chrysochromulina parva | reverse complement strand
GGAACTCCCTCTGGCCTCACGCCACCGGATGCATGCCTCACGCTGTGGGGAACTCCCTCTGGCCTCACGCCACCGGATGCATGCCTCACGCTGTGGGGAACTCCCTCTGGCCTCACGCCAACGGATGCATGCCTCACGCCACCGGATGCATGCCTCATGCCACCCAGACTACTCCCCGGGTGCCCGGTGTCTTTGCAGGGGTCTTGTGCGCCGAGAGCGGCGCCGTGCTCGCCGCGACGCCCTGGTCGGCGCCGTCCTGGGCACCATCGAACACCCAGGCCCGCCCGCCTGGGGTCACAGCCACAACCGGCGGCGCGCGAGGCGGGCTGCTCGAGGGAGATCCGGGGAGATCGAGCGCCGGTGGCACGAGCGCGCCTCGGGCGGGCGTCGTCGCGGGCGTCTTGGCGGGCGTCTTCGCGGGCGTCATGGGCGCCATGTTGGGCACCGCACTGGGCGCCGTGTTGGGCACCGTCGCCGTGCCCTTGGATGGGGTCTTTGCGCCGGCCGGCGGCGGCACGGCCTTGGCCGGCGTCCGGGCGCCGTGATGGGCGCCGTGCTGGGCGCCGTGTTGGGCGCCTCCGAGGATGGGCACCGCGCGGTTGGCCACAGCCAAGGGGACGCGAGCTTGGCTCTCGCGAGATTGCGAGCTCCGCACGGCAGCTTGGATCTCGGCAAGTTTGAGCGCCGCACGCTCCGGCACGGCCGCCGCCCGGGCGACGGCCGCCGCCTTGGCCTCGGTCGCCCGCGCGACGATCATCTCGGCTGCCGCCGCCCGCGCCGCCATCGCCTGCGTCGCGGCCGCTGAGGCTTCCTTGGCGATGGCCATGGCCTCGGCCGCCGCCTTCGCCTCTGCCGCGGCGGCGGCGGAGGCCTCCGTCGCCGCCACGTACGCCTCCGCCGCCGCGAGCGCCTCCGCCGCCGCCGTGGCCGCCCGTTGCCTCGCCGCCTCCTTGGCGGCCTTTTCGAGCCAGCGGGCCTCCTTGGCCACGACGGCCGCACGCGCCGCCTCGACCTCCTTGGCCTCGCACGCCGCAGCGGCTAAGCGCGCGGCCGCCTGCGCCGCCTCCGCCGCCTGCGCCGCCGCGCGCGCCTCGACCTCCTTGGCCTTGGCCTCCGCCTCCGCTGCCTGCTCCGCCGCCGCCACGTCGGCGACGCTGAGCGCCGAGCCGAGCGCCGAGCCGAGCGCGCACGCAGCGAGCGCGAGCGGCGCCGTCCCGGGCACCTCGTCGGACCGGCGCGCCGTCGTGGGCGCCTCCTGCGGCGCGAGCGGCGTCGTGCGCGCCGTCGTGGGCGCCTCCCGCGGCACGCGCGCCGTCTTGGGCTTGCGGGGCTTGAGCTGCACGGGTGACTCCACCACCCAAGCCTCGGCCTCGTGCACCACCGCCGGCGTCGGCAGCGCCGGAGCGGGCAGCCCGGCGGGCATCTGTGGGGAAAGCAAGCCTGCAATGAGCGCCTTTGTGCTCAGGCGGCTGACCATCATGCCCGCGCCCGCACCCGCGTCGCCCGCGTCATCCGCGTCGTCGGCTGTGGGGACGGAGGCGCTGTGGGGAAGTGGCGATGTGGGGACGTCGGCTGTGGGGACAGTGGCGCTGTCGTCGTCGTCATAGTCGCGCACGAAGACCTCATGAAGCTCGATCGAGCTCGATCGATCTCGATCTCGATCGATCTCGTCCAAGGCCTCCGAGGCGGAGATCGTCATCTCGTCCAATGCCTCCGAGGATCTCGTTGCCGGCACCGGCGCGGGCTGCGTAGGCATCGCCTCAGCGCCCATCGCCTCCGGAGCGCCGCGCTCAACACAGCGCACCGGTTTCGTCGGGTTCGTCGACCACGCACCAGCGGCCATCGTCGTCAGCGCCTCCCCGTCCCCACAGCCGATGGCCATCGTCATCAGCGCCTCGCCGAGCGTCGCGCCACTGAGCAGCGCCTCGCACAGCGGTGACGAAACCGCATGCACCCATGCCGACGGCCATTGCTGGCCCAGCAGCGTGGTGCGAACCACCGCTACGCTCGGCTCGTCGCCGTCGCACGCGGCGAGCACCGCGGCCGCGCTCGGCTCTACGAGTCGGAGGAGCAGCGCGCGCGCCGCCGCAGGCACTGTGGGCGCCGTACTGGGCAGCGACGTGGGCGCCGTACTGGGCAGCGCGCGCGCCGCCGCCGCAGGGACAGTGGGCGCCGTACTGGGCGCCGACGTGGGCGCCGACGACGCGGCCACCTCCACGAAGGCAAGGCACGGAGCGGCGCGCTCAACACAGCGCGCCGGGTTCGTCGGGTTCGTCAGCTCCGGAGCGACGCGCTCAACACAGCGCACCGGGTTCGTCGGGTTCGTCAGCTCCGGGGAGGGCGGCGCGAAGCTGAGGGACGCCGCGAACGCATCCGCAGCGCGGGAACGGACCGGCAGAGCAGGTGCGCCCAGCGCCGTCGCGGGCGCCGGCGTGGGTAGGCGCGCCCGTTCGGACGCCCGCAGAGCCTCTGTGAACGCCGCGATCTCCTCTGGCGCCGCGCCCCACCAGCTGCCGCCAACGGTCGACGAGCTCGCGCGCTCAGCTGCCGCGCGGCCCGCGGCCGATTTACCCGCGGCCAAGCGCGCGGCCGTCGGCTGTCCAGCCGTGTGCTGCCGTGCCAGCGGGACTGGCTGCGCCGTTGAAGGCAGGGCCAGTGCTGACTGCACGGCCGTCGTCGCCTCAGTCGAGCTCGAGATCTGCGTGGTCGAGCTCGAGATCTCCGTGGTCGAGCTCGAGATCTGCGTGGTCGAGCTCGAGATCTCCGTGGGCTCCGGTGCGGAGCTCACGCCAGCGCGAGTGCGGCACCCGGCGGCTGGAAGCTCGTGCACCGCCGGCCGGCCGGCCGCCGCCTCGCCGCCGCCGCGGCCGCCTCGGACACGCTTGACGGGGGAGGGCTCCCACGCACCTCCGGCAAAGGGCGCGGCGGACGCGGCCGCTGTCGGTGCTGGGGCACTGCGCAGTCCGGCAGCTGCGCGCTCGACTGGAGCAGCAGCAGCTGGGGCGATGGGCGCTGCGGCCACGGGGGCGACCGGCGCTGCAGCCTCGGGCGCGGCTGGCGCAGGTGCTGCAGCGCGCACCTCAGCCTCGGCTAGCGGGGGCTCAGGCGGCGGTGCTCGGGGTGCAAGGGGATATTCCTCGGTACGCTGTTCTGCTAACGGTGTTGGATCCTCGACGATGACCTCTTCGTCGTCCTCCATATCGTCGAAGGCCGGTTGCGGCGGCAGCACCTCCACTGGCGCGCGCGGAGGCTGCGGCTTGGCCGGAGAGGCCCACGCAAATGGAGCCGATTTACCCGTGGCCGGGGCAGTGTTCTGATGGGCCACGAGGGAGCGGCCCCCGGGAAGGAACTTGCCGCGCTGCGCCTTTGGGCGGGCGAACGAGTGCGAAGAAGTGAAATCGCCCATTCGAAAAAGGCGCGATAGTGTGAAAACGTTGTGAAGACATCTTCCCGAGGTTGACGCAGGGTCTTCTCACGATCGATGGGGGACTAAACGTCGAACCATTTTTGGAAACAGGTTTCATGCTCGTAAGGATGTGTTTTTTGGTCCTCCTCGTCGGCAGCGCCACGGCGTTCTGTCCTCAGGGCATTTGGTGCGGGCACCCTGGGATCTCGCAGCGATCACGTGCAGGTGTAGCGGTTGTGCAAATGGCGCAGGAGCCGCCTCCGAAAGAGGTGCAGAAGAAATTGGAGAGCAAAGGTGGGAAAAATGCGGAGACAAAGGCCGAGCCGGAGGCAAGCACTATTTTGGACTTCGGAGCAGCCATCTTCGGCGCTGCAGTCGATGCGACGGTCTGGGCGGGGACGGCGATCGCAGAAAATGGTGTCAAGGTGCTGTCTGAGCCGACGCCGCCCAGAGAGAGCCGACGACGTCAGCCATCCGACGAAGCCGCGGCGCCCGTCACCACGCCGTCGCAAATGGCGATGTTGCCCTCCCTCCCAGTGCCAGAGCCCCAGTCACCGCCGCCCATGATGGGCAACCCAGCGTTCGACGAGAGGCTCACCATCATCAAGGCGTACCGCCAGAAGGCCGAGACGGCGCTGCGCAAGACGACCGACATGAATGCCAAACTGCGCGCCGAGCTCGAGACCCTGTACGCTCAGAACGCAGGCCTCAGGCAGGCAGTGCGAGTGGAGTCGCTCAAGCGCTCCTTGCTGCCGGCGTCCCAAGCTCGGCGGGCAGCGCTCGAGGCCCAGCGCAGAGCGACTCCGTCGTGATGCTCGTCTGCCGCTCTGCCCCGTCGCATGATGGGTGGCGATGAAAGCGAGGTGGCAAGAGCAGAGCGGACGCCCGGCTCTCGTTCCAGCGACACTCGAGTACTACACAGCTCACAGGACACGGTTGGTAGGGATTTTCTTATATTTTCCCATAAGCTCACAGATTATTACGTTGTCGACGTTTTGTGTATATCGTTTTCTTACGTTACGGCAGGGGCACGGCCGCGAGACCGAGTGCCGCGTTGACCGCCGCGTCCCAGACGGGTGCATACAACCAGGGCGAGAAGCAGAAGTGAGTGCAGTCGACGCCCACGCCCGGGATGCGCCGCGTCTTTGGGTCCGTCGACGAGCCGTGCATGTCGTGTCGGTCCAGGAAGAGATGGAAGAGGCGCAGCCGAACCCACGGGGGTGCAGGCTGCACTGATGGGCGTCGAGCTGGGCGCTTTTCTGATCGTGGAGCAGACGTGCGGCCTAGTATGGCAGATCCAGAGGGACTGCCTAACATGGCAGAAGGGTGCTCTAAAACGGGGGCAGGGCTCGTGCCGAGGCTTCCTAATATGGCAGAAGGGTGCTCTAAATCGGCAGGGCTCGGGCTCGTGCCGAGGCTCGTCCCATGAAAGCCAGCGAGAAGGCGGCCCGCCCACCCGTCGAGGTAACGGTTACGCCAGTTGGCGGCCGTCTGGTTTTGAATCGGCTCACACCGCGGGCTTGCCGCCATCGCTGACCACCGGAAAGTGCCGCTGCCGTCTTCGCCAGGAAAGTGCTGTGGCAATGTCTCCAGCCACAGCAGACGCGCGAGCCCTGCCATATCAGGCAGCCGGGCGAGCTGGCGCTCTTTGCCCCCTACCTTGCCCCCGGGGGAGGCGAACCCGCCAGCAGCACGAGCAGTGCCGGGCGCTGTGTCGGGCGCGCGCCCCACGGTGCTCTTCTTCCAGCTGGCGCTCGTCATGGCGCTCGCGGACCGTCGGATAACCTGGCGGTCAGCCACCTGGCGGTCAGCCACCTGGCGGTCAGCCTGGCGGAGGGCCGTGAGCAGGAACGGTGAGATCGTCGTGTTGGCGATGCGTTCGAGGTCGCGCTCGCTGTTGGCATGCACGCCGCCTCCGAGAAAGACGAAACTGGACGCCTGCATGAGGAGCAAGGGGGCGGGCGGTTCCACTCGACGAAAGTAGCGAGGCACGACGAGCATGGCGGACTGCCAGTAGTCGAGGACGACACTCGTGCACGTGCCACCAGTGACGACGGCGGTCTCCGCAAACGTGGCGTTGCACGTGAGGAGCGATTCCTTCGGGAGCCTTCGCAGTTCGTCGACGCTCTTGTTCGCTTGGCAAAAGGCGCCCTCCTCCCTAAGCCAGTCGCCATGCACCCCGTTGAAGTCGCAAGAGGCGAGCGGCAGCCGAAGCTCGTGCATCGCATCCGCTACTGCCGCGGCCCACACATCGTGGACGGTGCTGTCGCCGACAAAGGTGACGCGGCACTTGCCAGGCTGCATGTGGCCGAATAGCATTGCGAGCCCTTTTCCCGGCTCCGCGGTCTGCGATCCACAGCCGTACGACGCATACACTCCCAAACCAGGGGTGGACGTCCCTGAAGAACCGCGGAACGCACCAGGTTCTTGGAGGCGCTGAATTTGACTTTTTCGGCAAGCGCCAAGGCAGCTATGGCGGAAGGGAGAGGTGCACTGTGCTGGTGGTGAAGATGGAGGAGGCTGCGAGGTCCAGGAGCACGTTCTGCTGTGCGCAACTCCGCCCCGCGAATGCCTGCCCAAGAAAGCTGGGATACTGGTTACATGTTCGCCTTTGGAGCGTGTCCGAAACTTCGCGCGCCGAATTGCATGCAGCCGTGCACGATGGGAAACGTGGCGGCTTGGCTGCCCTGCGGCCACACGCGTTTCTCATGGCTACGGGCGCACACGGACGCCGTGCCGCCGGGACATACGCCGTTCTCGTGGGGTGCTCATGCAGGGGACGGCGATGCTAACCCATCTTCCGGTGCGTCTTCGGAAGAGCCAGCAGTCCAGCCTCACGCGTCAGCTCCAGCGGCAGCTCCAGCGGCAGCCGAGCCTTCAGCCGTAGGAGCAGCAGCAGCTGGCACTGGCCGCGCCGCACCCAGTCGCATCACCGCGGCAACTGGCATAACGGTGCAGCGCTTACGTTGGAAGCTCGACCTCGTGCTACAGTCCCTTCCGCCGCTTCCGCTGGAGGAGCTGCTCGACGACGGCCAGGCGACCAAGACTAGCCGGCGACGGCCAGGACAGGTTGGCGGCAAGCACTGGCAGCAGGAGGTGTCCATCGTCCGCCATCTCGCGCGCATCGGCGGCCTATCCGATTCAACGACAGTGGCGGTCGAGCTTGGCGCTGGGACCGCTCGCCTATCCGAGCGCCTGCAGCAGCTAACGGGCGCTCGCTTTTCCCACGTGCTCGTCGACCGGCAGCAGTTCAAAGGGCGTGCCTGCAGCGACCACGCGATGCGCAAGCGTGCCTCGCCCTCGGGCCAGCCCAGCGACGCGCCGCCGGACGCCGTCGTGCGCCTCGTGAAGGACATCGCCGCGTTCGACTTCGGCGCGGATCGACGTCAGCTCTGCATGTCGAAGCATCTGTGCGGCCCGGCCTGCGACCTGGCCGTGGAGGCGCTGCGCCGGGCGCCGCCCCATCGACGACCGCCCTGCTGCCTCGCCACGTGCTGCCACTACCTCTGCCGTTGGGACGACTTTTCGGGCCGCCCGTTTTGGAATGCATGCGGGCTGGACGAGGAGGAGTTTCGGGTCGCAGTGGCCACGAGCCAATGGGCATGCATGCAGCCGGAGCCGGAGCCAGGCGCTGCGCCAAATCAGGAAGCTGCGCCCCAGGAGAGTCAGCGGGCATGCATGCAGCCGAAGGATGCCTTGGACGTTTCGGACGGTCCAGCGGCCCTCCCTGTGGCCACAATGCCGGCGTCAGCAGAGGCGGCGACCGCGTCTGCAAAGGTGACCGCGTCCGCGGCGTCCGCGTCCGGCGATGGTGTGCAAGGCGAGTCGCTTCCCGACTTTGAGCGTCCCGAGACAATCTCGGGGCAATCTCGCTGGCTGCCCGATCTCTTCGAGCTCGCACGGAGCGCACGCACGCGGCTGCAGTCGGGCCCGCCCCCACCTGCTTTCATGGACTCGTCCGAGTTTGAGCGCACCTTCCCGCGCGACGAGAAGATTCGTCTCGGCCGACAAGTCAAATGCATGCTCGACTATAGCCGAGCGGCGGCGCTGCAGGGTGAGCTCGGGTACAGCGTGCGGCTCGTCCGCTACACTACGCGCTCGGTCGAGGATCGGCTGCTGGTCGCCTGCAGGGCTGCGTAGAGCGACTCGCCTGTGGGGAGGGGAGAGGAGCGCCGTGGTGAGCACCCAATCGACACAATATTCACACCAAGCCCGCGACGTTTTAACACCATGGCTGGGGTCCATCTTCCTCTCCGCGGCGCTTGAGTTTTTTCACCATTGATATGTTCGCGATGGGCGCGCAGGCAGAGGCTTGCAAGCAGCGCGGCAACGAGTGCTTCGCCAAGGGGAAGATCGAGGCCGCCATCGAGGCCTACTCCGAGGCGATCTGCTTTGCGCCGTCAGAGGCGGTCTATTTTACGAACCGGGCGCAGTGTCACAAGAAGAAGGCAGCGTGGGACGCTGTGGTCGCCGACTGCACCTCGGCGCTCTCGCTCGACGATGCCTCCATCAAGGCGCACTATCTGCTGGGCATCGCGCTCGATAGCCAGGGCCAGCACGGACAAGCTGCGAGCCACCTGCTGCGCGCGATCGACCTGTGCAAAGGAAAGACCATCTCATACAGGGACGACATCCAGCGTGCGATGCTCTCTGCGCGCAAGCGGCAGTGGGCCGTCGCGCATCCGGTCGCCGCCGCGCACGTGGGCATATCCGAGGCGCTCGTCGAGCGCTTGCTGAGGAGCCACTACGAGCGTGAGCAGACAGTGATCGAGAGCGCCAGCGGCAGCGGCGGCAGCGGCGGCAGCGGCGGCAGCGGCGGCAGCGGCAGCGGCAGTGGCAGCGGCAGCGGCAGCAGCACGCGTCTGCACGACCTGCAGCTGGAGCAGCAGCTGGTAGGCTCGTGCCTGGGTGAGGCGATGGCCGCGCTCCGTGCCAAACGCGGCCCAAGCCGAGTGCCCGACTACCTCTGCTGCAAGATCACCATGGAACCGATGCTCGAGCCCGTGATGACTCCAGACGGAATCTCGTATGAGAGGGCAGTGATTCTCGAGCACCTCCAAAAGGTGGGCAAGTTCGATCCGGTAACGCGCCGACCTCTCGAGTCGTCCCAGCTGGTACCCAACTTGGCGCTCAAAGAGGCGGTGCACACATTCCTCGAGCAGAATCCTTGGGCGTGGGAGTCGCCTAATTAGGAAGAGGCGGTGCACACATTCCTCGAGCAGAATCCTTGGCGCGTGGGAGTCGCCTAATTAGGCTCTAGGGAGCCGTCGCTCCCGCTGTTCTGACCTCGCACACACCCCGACCGCAAGGGCCTATCAAGTATGATAGGGAGAGGGCGGGGAGACTCGAGTAATATGTTACCGGCTAGGGAACGGGGGGAGACTTTAGGAAGACTCGGGGACTGAGGCCGCGCGCGGAGTGGCCATTGGGCGACTGGCCTTCGAGTTTCGAGAGATGCATCTACGAGTAGCGCGCATGCCGGATCATGGCGTCGCATTTCTTGGCCCCGAAAGTGATGCCAGTTGCCACACACAACTAATCGTGTACGACCCGGGCAGCGAGGCGCCGCGCGAGAGCGAATCAGCGACGAGAGATAGAACAGAGACGAGTAGCGCGCTGCGTGGCCGTGGGCCCGGGAGCGGACGTGTGCACCATCATGCAGCTTGCACCGCCGACCCCTCCACGCCCATCGGCTTCGCACGTTCGATTGCGTACTTCGT
This sequence comes from Chrysochromulina parva, assembly GCA_002887195.1. Lineage (NCBI taxonomy): Eukaryota > Haptophyta > Prymnesiales > Chrysochromulinaceae > Chrysochromulina > Chrysochromulina parva. The sequence goes on along the minus strand of PJAB01000346.1, from coordinate 19,992 downwards.
ACCCTTGTGAGCTGAATACGTGCAAACGCCCGGGGCGGCGGCCCACGGGAGCCCCGCCCTACGCCATGTGCCATGCGCCCGACTCAGCGCCCTACGCCCATGCGCCCATGCGCCCCCCCACACGCGCGTCGGCAATACCCCCCGCCCCGCCCCCGGCTAATTGGGCTAATGATCAGCCTTTGGGCTAAAGATCGCCCAATTGGGCTAATTATCAGCCTTTTGGGCTAATGATCAGCCAATTGGGCTAATGATCAGCCTTTGGGGCTAATGATCAGCCAATTGGGCTGACTGCCAATTGGGCGAGCGCTCTGCCCATTGGGCTAACGCATCGCGCCGATAATCCCTTTGCACGCCGAAACGATGCATTCGTTGGCGGCTATCTGGAACTTCTGGAGGCGCCCAGAAGACACGCCCGCGAGGCTCGATTGTGCGGCGCCGTAATGGAACGAGGGGAAGACGGAGGGGTCGAGAGCCTTGACGGCGTGCCGCTTGAGTCCGATCTCAAATTCCGCCTGCGTGATCGTGCCGTCGTGATCTTCGTCGAGCATATTTGCAAGCTTCGTGAAGTACTCGGTCGCTTGAGCGGTAGCGCCCGGCCGCGTTTCGAAGTCCTTTACGGTGATCGAGCCGTCCTTGTCGAAGTCGAGCACAGCCCATGCCTCCTGCATCTTCTCCATCGCCTGCATGCAAATCAATCAGAGGGGCCATCAGAGGGGCCATCAGAGGGGCCGGTCAGAAGGGCCATCATACCTCGCGAGAGTACACGATCATGGCGCAGAGCAGGTCGCGCAACGTGTTCTCGATCGAATCGTTGAGCGCCTTGTTCAGTTTCGTCGTGAAACGGCTGTAGTTCTGCAAGTCGGCCGGCCCGAATTTGGTCTGGTCGACCGCCTTCTTCCACGCCATCTTCTTGATTCCGAGCACAAAGTCCCTCGGATTCACAGCAGACTCGGAGGAGAACTCCATCTTGAGCTCCTCCCACTTGTCCATCGCCGCGGGCATGGTTGCAAAGTCTTCGGAATCGATCTCGCCGTTGCTGTCGTCGTCGATAATCGTGAAAACCTGTCCGAACATCTTCTTGGTGTTCTCCATCAGGAACGGCCCATCGAATTTCACTAAGTCTTGATTTTTGACCCACCATCCGATGGACTTGCCGCCATCCATGGAATCGTCGTCTCCCGGGCGGCGCTTTCCTCCGGGGCTAAAAGGCGCAGGGTCATTGCCGCCACCTCCTCCTCCAGCGCCATCGAACATCCCGGACATTCGTCAGACTTGCTCTTGACGATGCGGAAATGGTAGTCTTGTGGAGTGAACGCTCACCGCGGCGCGTTTTGTACCGACCCTAACTTCTTCAAAACCCGAACGTGCGACAAACGTTACTAACACAAATCCCCACCCTCGTGCCGTGCATGCCGTGAGAGGATCCTGATCAGGCGCCCTGCCAACCAAGGAACCGACCCGTATATAAAGCCCTTGCGTAAAGCGTACATGCCTTGCGTATGAATATGTAAAGCGTATAAAATCCAAATTTGAACGCACGAACCCGCACGTCTTATTTTAAACATTTGTTTGATATTTGTTTGATCCCTTTCTTTGCACGCCGAGACGATGTGTTCGTTGGCGGCTGTATCCTGTATGCAACTGGCTGCCTTGAACTTCTGGAGGCTCGATCCGCGCGGTCTGTGCGGCGCTGTCGACATCTGGCTATCGAAAATTGAACTTCATCTTCGATCTTGTAATAGTTCTACACAGAATTACATGTACACATGTAACACAGGGCATCTATAATGGACTGTACCTTGTAGGCCCTTTGTTTCTTTGTAGGTTGTAGCTGGGAAGCAATGCTGGGAAGACAAACCAGGCAATCACAAGGGCGGGCACAAGGGCAAATGGGCAATCAATGGTTGGTGCTTAGGTTCCGAGGTGCGTCGTGCAGTTTTCGTGCAGTTCGGGGCAAGCAAGGTACCCGGCAAGGTAGGGATCATGTTGGCCCTTGAATCCTAGTTCGCTAGTTGGTTCCTAGGCTTGGAATGCTTGGATCATCTTGGGGTTCCGGGGCGGTTGTCTTCAAGGGGCTGTCTTGAAGAATGTTAAGTCCATGACACACACAATGGCAGCGGTCGAGCACAAGCGCCAAACGGTCGACCGGCCGTTTCGCTTGCGAGATAAGGATTACACAAAAAGGACGACGGCCAGGGACGACGGCGCGGCGAGATCGCGAGAAGCAAGCAAGCATGCATGCATGCTTGCTGCGAGAAAAACCATGGGGCTGGGAGGACCCCTTGGAAAAACTTACCACTTTGGGTGGACGGTTGATGTGAAACGTTTTCTCAATCAAAATCCCAAACGTGGATGTCTTTTGACGGCACGGCGAGAAAAACTTGCCGCATGGGGGAAGTTTCAGATGTGTCCTCCTTCAAAATCCCAAACGTGCTGGGGTGCCTTTTTGGCTCTCTCGTCGCGTGCCTCTCAAGCTTCCAGCTGCACTGCTTGGCTGCACGCTGGTAGTCTCCATGCACTCGTCGTGCTAAGAGTACAGCCGAAATGCTTTCCGTTCGCAACCTGGCCAAAATCGCCTCGCGAAGGTTAAGTGCGCTCACCAGATCGGAAGATATGACAGATCGAACAGGCACGCCGCCGATATTGGCTGGCACCGATGGAGCGCTCACCACCCCGATGTCCTGCCCTCCGCCGGTGGGCCGGTCTGCGAAGGTCTACTTCAGTCGCGTCGGCAATCGAGGTGCCATTGAAGGGGCTCCCGCTCCAGATGCACCTTCAGAGGCAGTGTCAGCGAGGGCTACGTCGTGCCAATGCCCATCTCCCAAGCAGATGTGCGATGACCTACGTGAGTACTTAGTGGAGCTGCATCGCCAAGGCGCTGTCGAGCTCTTAATCGCGTGTGCGATCCTCGTCGCATCCTTCGAATTCATACGAATCATGCTTGACACCTTGCAAAAGTCGCTGAACGTAGATCTTGTAGACTCCGCCTCCATCATGAATCGGGTCTTCACCTACTATGAGGCTCACCCGGTTCTCTGTCTCTCCCTCAACTTCGGCATCGTATTCGCCATAGGAGCCTTCTTCCTCTACCTCGAGGAGATTAGGAAAGGCATTAGGCGGCTGCAGGATAAACTCGTGCGCCTCTCGCGCTATGGCTATATTGAGATCGATAAGCAAGAGGCTTCGGGTATGCTGAATGGATTCTTTACGGAGGCGACTTTTGCAAAGCGCTCCAAGCTGCACATGTCCATGAACTACGTCGATGCATTCGCCGTCTTAGATAAGGACAAAAGCGGCACCGTGGATGCCAAAGAGCTTCGAGATGCCCTGAACAGGAGCGTCTCGGAGGAGGACATCACGCGCGCTATCGCTCGAGTCGACGAGAATGGCGACGGGGAGCTCCAGCTCGACGAGTTCAAGCATTTTTGGGGGCTATTGCAGGCAGCCCATGCCAGAGCGCAGCATCAGAAGCAGGAGCAAAAGGAGCAGCTTGAGACTCTGGCGCGGGGTGAAGACATCGAGGCTGGAGTCCCGGAGGCGGCCGCCTCGGCCGTGCCCGGCAAACCCTCCATCGCTGATGACACCGCCTTATCGCAAGAGGACTTGAAGGAGGAGTTGAGAGCCACGCAAGACCAGGCCGATGAGCTTGACGTCCAATACAAGGTGCGGTACCGCAAGAATCCTACCACCACCGAAGCGAAGGAGTGCTCGGAGAAGCTCAAGCGGCTACAGACCCGGTGCCAGAACCTCCAGTCGGGGCTGATGGGCATCCGGAAGGCAGTCACGACGCATGCGGAAGCCTCGGGCGACGCGCTTGCTCGGGGCAAAGAGGCGCCGAAACAGGCCGGCAGCTCGGCGACCTCGCCGGGCTTTGTCGGGCGCCTGATGAAGAGCGCTCTGCTCCAGATTCTAATGCGCTCGGCCAACGGAATCTTCTCCGTCGGCCTCTACTTTGCGGACCTCGTCTCGGATGTGCAGGTCTCGGTGCTGCTCTGGACCACGGGCAACTACACCTGGTCCGGCATCGGCATCTTCCTTCTGGTGTTCCAGTTCCTCATCGTCGAGCTGCGCGTGCTGCCGTACTTGCAGAGTACGTTTGGCTCGAACAGCTCGATCTACCTCTTCTTCCTCGTCTTCGGCTTCCCGTGGGGCCTCTTGGCGCTCGACTGCTTGATGTTCTTTGAGCCTTTTGGGCTGCTCGCCATCTTGCCCTTTCCCGAGTGGCTGCGGCAGTTCATCCCGGCCTACAAGGCGACGCGCATCATCGCCGAGGTGGTCATCGAGTCGCTACCGCAGTGCATCCTCCAGTCGTACATCTACGTGGTCGTCATCTACCGCACGCAGGCGGGCACCGCGTCCGATTCGGAGCTGGCCATGCTCGAGTTTGCGGCGGTGCTTCCCACTTCGATCCTCATTTCGACCATCGCGATGCTGAAGCTGTGGATCGAGGTGATTGCGGGCGCGCGCGCGGCGGGTCTCACGATCGGCGCCAAAGCGCTCCAGCTCTGGGAGGTGGGCGCGGGCTTGCCGCTCGACGCGCTCAAGAAGGGCACGATCGTCGAGTGGAAGTGCCCATACCACCTCGATGGGGCCGAGATCAGCCCGCTGATCGACGCGCTCTCTCGCAACTCGAGCCTGATCAGCCTCGACCTGACCTTGAGCGGCTTGACGTGGGTCGGGACGAAGGCGACAGGGGTGCCGCTGCTCGAGCAGCTCAACCAGAGCCAGGCGACGCTGAGCGCCCTCAAGCACCTGAAGCTGTCGGCGGTGAGCGGCTGCATCATTCCGATCGCGCGCCTGCGAAAGGGCGGCGACGAGGCGATTGAAGCACTGAAGGCGACCCCGTTCTTCATTCCGGGGGGGGCGTGGCGTGAGGAGATCTTCTTCATTGCCGACATGCTGCGGCAGAACGTCGACGGGCCCATCACAGCGTACGAAGAGATTGCGCGCGATCGCACCATCACCATGTGCGTGGCCGCCAAGACTGGCCGGTTGAAACGGGACGCCTGGAAGAAGGAGCTGTGCTCAATGATCGTCGAGGGCTCGTGCCGACGCGGCCACTTGTTCACCCTGGTGAATGCAGAGACACTTCGGAGTGTGGGGTTCGCGGCATCGGAGCTGTTGAGCGCCGGCTTCAACCTGGCGGAGCTGCGGGTTGGCGGGTTCACCGCCGACGGCCTCAAAGCTGCTGGCCTCAAGGCCCATGAGCTCAAGGTGGCCGGTTTCTCAGCGGCCGAGCTCCGATTAGGAACCTTTTCTGCCAAGGAGCTCCGGATGGCCAGCTTCACGCCCATCGAGCTATCCGAGGGTGGGTTCAGCCCCAAGTTGCTCAAGGAGGCGGGCATCTCAGCCGCCGAGCTCAAGGACAATGGCTTCGACGCCTCGCAGCTCAAGGAGGGCACTTTCGACCTCCGCACGCTCAAGCCTCTCTTCACGCCCGACGATTTGCGAAAGGCCATGTTCAGCGCCAAGGAGATGCGAGACGCCGGCTTCACACTCGAGGAGCTCGTCAATGGAGGCTACCCGGCGGCGGATCTGCGGAATTCGGGCTACTATTGCTCCGAGATGCGCGAGGTGGGCTTCTTCTCGATCGCCGACCTGCGCACAGCGGGGTACAGCGGCGCCGAGATGCGCATCGCGGGCTACCTCGCCTCCGAGTTGCGGGACGCGGGATTTGGCGCCAAGAAGATTAAGGGCGCCGGCTACTCCGCCGTCGAGGCCATCGGCACTGGATGGTCGGTTGAGGTGCTGAAGTCGGCGGGCTACGAGGCGGGCGAGCTTCGCGACGCGAAATGCTCGGCCTTTTCTCTCAAGGCCGTCGGCTTCACTTTGGTCGAGCTGCGCGCCGCCGGGTACAGCACGCAGGAGCTGCAGGCCATCGGGTACGGCGCTGAAGAGCTGCGCAAGGTGGGCGTCTCTCTCAACGACCTCGCAATGGCTGGCTCGTCCGTCGCGGATCTCAAGGCGGCTGGAATCTCTGTCATCGGCCTAAAGGCCGAGGGTCTGCCGCTCAAGGAGCTCAAGGAGGCAGGGTACGCTGATTGTTCTTCATGGTCGCTGATTGCCTCACTCATGGCTTTGCTGATGGGTTCGATGGTGGCCTCGCTGATGGCCTCCCTGATGGCCTCCCTGATGACCTCCCTGATGACCTCCCTGATGACCTCCCTGATGGGTTCGATAGTGGCCTTGCTGATGACCTCCCTGATGGCGTCACTGATGAGCTCCGAGTGCACCTTGCATCAGGTACCCGCTTCTGGAGCTCAAGGCGGCTGGGTACACCACGCAAGAGCTGAGGCAGGTGGGCTTCGATGCGGCCACTCTGATGGGGACAGGCATCACACTTCAAGAGTGCCGCGTGAGCGGCTTCAGCGCTCACGAGCTCTCCGCAGCAGGGTGCTCCGTCCGCGACTTGCGCGAATGTGGCTTCAACGCCGCCACGCTCAAGAAGCTCGCCTTGAAGGCAGAAGACCTGCTCGCCGGCGGGTTCACCGTCGTGCAGCTCAAGGACGCGGGCTTCTCGGCGCCTGAGCTCCGGGCCGCAGATTTGGGTGCGAGCGAGCTGCGGGCCGCAGGGTTCGCGGTCGTGCCGCTCAAGGATGCGGGCTTCAACTGCAAGCAGATGATAGCTGCAGGCTTCAAGGCACGCGAACTGTACGCCGAGGGCAAGGGCTTCGCCCCAGACGAACTCAAGCAAGCTGGCTTCTCCGCAAAGGTGCTTGCGACGGCCGACATCACCGTGGACGAGCTCATCAATATCGGCTTCGTCGCCGCCGACCTGACGGCCGCGGGCTTCACGGTGGCGCAGCTGCGCGAGAAGAATTACAAGGTAAAGGCGCTGCTCGAGCTCGGGTATACGCTACCCGACCTCAAGGCCGGCGGTTTCCCCATCAAGGCGCTGCGGCACGCGAAGATCAGCACCCCGGAGCTGCTCGAGGCGGGGTTCAAGTGGCACGATCTGAAAGAGGGCGGGTGCAGCGCCGAAGACCTGAAGACGAATGGCGCCACCGTCAAGGAGCTCAAAGACGTCGGGTTTGGCGTTGAGGAATTGCTTCGGATCGGGTGCACCATCCAACAGATGCGTTTGAGTGGGTTCCGTGTGAATGAGCTCCGCCAAGCAAACGTGAGCGCCAAGCTGCTGGAGGAGGCAGGCTTTAGTGCGTTCGACCTTCGAGATGGAGGATTCTCGATGATGGAGATCCGCGCGTGCGGGCTGCGCATCGCCTCCGTCTTCTCAATCAAGGAGATGAAGGCCGGCGGCATCTCGCTTCTCGAGCTCAAGGACCACTTTGACATCAAGGACTTGGCGCAATTCTATTCGCTCTCGGAGCTCCGCATGATCGGCACAAAGCTGCTCAAGATGAAGCAGGCGGGCTACTCGACTAGCCAGCTCAAGAATGGGGGCTACACGGCGCAGGAGTTCCACGCGCACTTGTACTCGTGCGCCGATCTCAGAGAAGCGGGCTTTACCGCCGCCGAGATCAAGGCGGGTGGCTACACGACGTCCGAGATTAAGCTCGCGGGCTTTGACGTGTCCGAGATGCGGCAGGTGAGTGTCGTTGATTGCCACTGATAAACTGCCCGCCTACTGAGTGCCACCGAATGCCAACTCACGTCCTTTGATCGCCCCTGATCGCCACTGATCGCCACTGATCGCCACTGCTGATCGCCACTGCTGATTCCTATGGCAGGCTGGCTTCACTGCCAAGGAAATGCAAGCGGCGCGCTATTCCGCCGCCGACCTCCGCGCGGGCGGCTACAAAAAGGAGGAGGTGGCTGAGGCAGGCTATGCGCTGCCCGACCTGGTCTTCGCAGGCATTCCGGTGCAAGTGCTGCGCCATGCCGGCTTCTCGATCGAGAAGCTCGTAGAAAACGGCTTCAAGGTCGCCGACTTGAGGATGGGAGGTTACCCCATCGAGGACTTGATCGCGTGCGGCATTGGCGCGAGGCAGCTCTACGACGGCGGCTTCAAAGTACGGCAGCTCCTGTCGGCCAACTTCACGACTTTGCATCTACACGAGGCGGGCATCAGCGCGAAAGAGCTACGCATTGCGGGCCGCATCAGCGCGGTCGAGTTGCACGCCATCGGCTGTGGCCTCTCCGAGCTATACGAGGGCGGCTACACGCTCGCCCAGCTGCATCCGGTCGGCTTCGCCCCCGACGAGTTCCGCACGGTCGGCTTCAAGGCCATTGACCTCGAGGAGGTGGGGTTCTCGGCGACGCAGCTGCGGGGGGCCGGCTTCACGATCCAGGACATGGCTTCCTGCTCGTTCACAGTGGATCAGTTCCGAGAGGCTGGCTTTAGCGCCAAGGAGCTTCACGAAGCGCTCAAGTTGACGGCCAAGGAGCTCAAGGATGGAGGCTTCGCAGCCGCAGAGATCAAGGCCGTCGGCTTCAAGCCGTATGCGCTCAAAGCCCTGGGGATGCTCGTTTAAACCGTCCGGGTGAAGCGGCGAGTCACAGTGTAGGACTCGCAAACTTTGTGTGTTTGACGAGTTCAGTTCAGTTCCGTTATCCGTTTCTGTTCAGTTACTACATAAACAACAGACAACCTAACGGAAGCCTATCGAATGTGCTCTCGAGGCTAGCAGTGGGGGTGAGAGTGAACTGAACGAAGACACCCTTCACAGCCGGGGTCCCGCGCGTTCACGGTGCGCTGCGCGGCAAGGAGACTGGAATGCGCCGAGACAGACCCGCGAAGGCGACGCCGCAGTCGAATGCGGAGGCCGCGTACCGTCGGTTCCTCGAGCACCAAAAGGAGGGCTTGCAGAAATGGGCAAAGAAGCGCGCGGCGCAGCTCGATTCGGTCGGCATGTCGGCGGAGATGGAGGTGCTGGTGATCGATCTGCTCGAGGAGCTGCGCGAGGAGCCGGCGGCGCTGGCGTCCACGACGAGCGTGCACGCCGGGACCGAGACGCTCCTGCTACGAGCTTTGGCCGAGCTCAAATTCGTCGAGCGCTTCGCTCGGCAGGCGGTCGCCATCGTGCTCGCACGCGAGGGAGAAGGCGTTGAGGGCGGCACGTCCCTGCTCGCCCGCCCAGGGCTGCTCTCCGAATGCTTGGACTGGCTGTGCGTGCACGTGCCGATCGGTGAGCTGCCGCTCCAGTTCCGGCCCAAGCTGCGCCTCGCGCGCACGTCAGCACCCAAGCTGGCGACGAGCAGCAGCGTGAACAGCGGTGGTGTGAACAACGGCATCAGCGCGGACGGAAGCGGAGGTGGGAACAGCGGCGGTGGGATCAGTCTAGTGGCGGGTGCGCGCGGCGCTCTGACACAAGCGCCCGCCCCGCCGCCGCGCCCGTGGGCGTGCTCCGCGTGCACGTTCGAAAACGGCGCGGAGGCGAGCTCATGCGAGATATGCACCTCGCCCAAGCCTCCGCCGCTGACGAAACCCGAGCGCGCGTCTGAGGAGGGAGATGCGATCTCGGGTTCGATCTCGGGTGCGGAGATGGCGATGCGGGCGGAGGAGGCGGAGGCGGCCGAGGCGGTGGCGCGTGCGCAGCTGCAGCGGCTCTGTGCCTTTGGCTTCGCACGTTCACGTTGCATAGTGCGTCTAGCGGAGGCAACCGAGGGCGGCGGCGGCGGCGGCGGCGATTGTGAGGAAGTCGCCTTAGCGGCGTTGCTACGCGAAACGCTCGAGAAACTAGCGACGACCTTGCCAAGCGCCATGCCGAGCGCGGCCAACGGTCCGGGTCAGGTCGCGCCAACGGTCGCTCAAGACGGCGCGTCGACGAGCGCCATGACGAGCGCCACGGCGGCGGGGCGCATGGCGGCCGCGCGGGCGGCGAGCGCGCGATTGGCGGGGCTCGAGCGCCTGCGGAGATTGGTGCTTGCTCCGGAGATGCAATCTGAGGCGCACGAGATGCAATCTGAGGCGCACGAGATGCAATCTGAGCTGCGCGAGATGCAGGCGGAGGAGGAGGCCGCCCTCGGCGCGATCCTCGGGCCCGAGTTTCGTCAAACCGCGGGCGGATCCGTCCTCACTCTGCTCTGGGACGCATCGACCGGTGAGCCTTTGATTGCGCCTGATTGCGCCTGATTGCGCCTGATTGCGTATGTTTGCGTATGATTGCGTATGATTGCGTCTGACTGGCACTGATTCCGCTGATGGCCACTGCTTTGCCACGGATGCCCCCACACGCATTCCTAACTTGGCAGGTGAGGCACCGTGGACATTTAGCTCCGAGCATCTGATCGACGATGATGAAGGCGCTGGTGCTCGGGGCGGCGCGTCGGCCGTGCCCGCCGCTGGACGCTGTCTGAACTGCGTGCTGCCGGGCTGCGCGCTGCCTACCAACCGCATCGTGCACTCGGCATACTGCTCCAAGGCCCACGCTGCCGAGGGCGCCTTGGACGGGTGCCTGCCTGACGAACCCGGATGCGTCCCGAGTGCCCCTGACGAACCCGAGTGCAAATGACGAACCCGAGTGCCCCGGACGAACCCGAGTGCCCCTGACGAACCCGAGTGCAAATGACGAACCCGAGTGCCCCGGACGAACCCGAGTGCCCCTGACGAACCCGAGTGCGTGCCGCTCGGGTAGGCACCTTGCGGCGCCCCTGATGACCTCTGATGACACCTCGTGATGGCACCCCTCATCAGGCACCTTGCGGCGCGTCTCTCGGGCTTCGCCCCTGATGGCACGCGACTCCCAACGGGCGCCTTGATGGCAGGCGTCATCGAGCAGGTACGTCTGTGGAAGCCCTGTGGAAGCCCTGTGGAAGCCCTGTGGGAAGCCCTGTGGAAGCCCTGTGGTTGCATCTCCCGGATTGCATCTCCCGGATTGCATCTCCCGGATTGCATCTCCCAGATTGAATCTCCCAGATTGAATCTCCCAGCCTGAGTCGCCCTTCCTGATTGCGTCGGCCTGATTGCGCTCCTCATCAGGCGAGATCGTCGAGCACTGTGGAATCACTCGAGCTGCTCGTCTGTTCCCGCGCCGCGCGCCCGTGGTGGCCCTACCCCCGAGCGCCGCCGCTGGTGGCCGTGTGCTGTCCACAGCTCCTGCCCCAAACGCAGCTCGAGCTTACAAAGGTCCTTCTGCGGCGGGGGTTGCAGCTCGCCCTCGAGAATGCGGACTCCGGCAGGTGAGTGCCGCTGATGACCGCTGATGACCGCTGATTACCACTGATGACTGATCATCTCGAGAATGCGGCCTCCGGCAGCGGCGCGGCGCCTGTGCTCTTCGACCTGCTCAGCTGGTTTCGACAGGAGCTGCCTCATCTGCTCCAACGGCTAGCATGCATCAAGCCGCCGCCGCAAACGGTCGAGGAGGTCGCGGCTGCGGCGGCCGAGGCGGGCGCCGCCGAGGCGGCGGCGGCGGCGGCGGCGGCGGCCGACGGTGGGGCGGCGCGCCCGCTCACAACGGCGCGTGTGGGCACGACGGCACACGAGTCGGCGGCGTATGCGCGTGACTCGCTTGCGATGCGCTCGTTACTCGAGTCGGAGGTGCGGCGGGAACGCGAGGCGGCGGAGGAGGCGCCCTTGCATGCATGTGCTCACCACGGCGCACTTCTCTCCCTAATTAGGTGCGGCGGGAACGCGAGGCGGCGGAGGAGGCGGAGCGGGAGCGTCGTTGGGAGCAGGTGAGTGCTACCGATGATCGCTGATGGCCACTGATGACCACTGATGGAGGCGGAGAGGGAGCGTCGTCGGGAGCAGGTGTGATGAGAGGATTGATTGGACTCTGATTGGGTCCTCATTGGACTTTGATTAGAACCGGATCGCCACTGATTGAACTCTGATTGGACTCTGATTGGGCTCTGATTAGCACTGGATTGCAGGTCAAAGCGCTGATCCAAAAGGACGAGGCTGAGGCTGCTGCGAAGCGAGCGGCCAGGCAGCAAGCGCAAGCGCAAGCGGCAGCAGCACCAGCACCGGCGGCAGCGGCGGTCGAGGCAGCACCAGCACCAGCACCGGCAGCATCGGCGGCGATGGTGGCTCCGGCGCTCGGTACGGCGCTCTTGGCGGCACCGGCGGCACCGGCGGCACCGGCGGCGTCGGCAATGTCGACAGGGGTGGTTTCAGCGTCGACAGGGGTGGTTTTAGCGTCGAATACGGGCAGAGGTCGAGGGCGTGGAACTCTCGCTGATTGGCCCGAGCACCTTCCTAATATGGGCAGAGGTCGAGGCTCTCTCGGTGAATGGCCCGAGCACCTTCAAAATGGCGGGAGTCACCTGCCTAATATGGGCAGGGGTCGAGGAACTCTCGGTGAATGGCCCGAGCACCTTCAAAATGGCGGGAGTCACCTGCCTAATATGGGCAGGGGTCGAGGAACTCTCGGCGAATGGCCCGAGCACCTTCAAAATGGCGGGAGCGGATCGGCGACGGCGACGGCGGCGGTGCTGGCAGCGGGCAAGACCTCTACCGCCTCCGCCAGTGCTCACGAAAAGGTGACCACCGCAGTACCCAATATGGAAAGGTTGGGCACAGACGACGAGGAAGTGCTCACGAGGGCGCTCGACGGCGGTACCATTTCGTCGGATGGCGTATTGCCTAATTTGGGTCGAGTGGGTGCCGTTTCGTCAGATGGCGTTGCCGATTCGGCATGCAATGCGGCCGGAGCCTTCACTGCCGCTACCCTCGCGTCCACCGCCACTGAGGCTCCTCTCCCTCCCGCATCGCCTGATATGGAAGCTCCTCTCGCTCCCGCTCCGCCGCCGCCGCCTCCCATGAAGGCCTCCGACCTTGCCGCCGCTCTGCTACCTGCGCCTCTAACGGCGGCTCAGCAGTCGCAGGGGCAGCAGCTGCATGCCTTGCACCGCGCGAAGCAAGGCACCCATAAATGGAACGAGATGCAGGCGGCGCGTGACAAGCTACCGGCCGCCGCCAAACGCCGCGCCGTATTGAGCGCCCTCGAGGGCCACTCCGTGCTTGTGGTCAGTGGCGAGACAGGCTGTGGGAAAACGACTCAGGTGTGCCCCCATTTCTGCTGGCCTCGCGGAGTGCCTCTGATCGCCCCAAACCCGCTCCCTAATTTGGCAGGTGCCTCAATTCATCCTGGACGACGCCATAGAGTCCGGCCGTGCGGGCGCCGTCTCGATCATCTGCACCCAGCCTCGTCGCTTAAGTGCTATCGGTGTGGCGACTCGGGTGGCCGCTGAGCGATGCGAGCCACTCGGCCAGACGGTACTGAGATTGCGTCGGATGGCCCTTGATTGCGTCTGATTGCGCCTGATTGCGCTGGATGATGTCCATATTTGGCAGGTGGGCTATCAAATCCGCCTCGAGTCGAAGCGCTCGGCCGCCACGCGTCTCCTCTTCTGCACGACGGGGGTGCTGCTGCGTCGATTGCACGGAGATGCCGATCTCGGCGGGATCTCGCACGTGATCGTGGACGAGGTACTCACACGAGCGCTCACTGATTGCCTCCATCATCATGTCCACGAGCGCTCACTGATTGCCTCCATCATCAGATCGTGGACGAGGTACTCGCACGAGCGCTCACTGCATGCTGATTGCATGCTGATTGCCTCCATCATCAGATCGTGGACGAGGTACTCGCACGAGCGCTCACTGCAGAGCGGCTTTCTTCCGAGTGCCATGCTGAGTGCATGCTGAGTGCATGCTGAGTGCATGCGGACTGCATTCTGATTGCATGCTGATTGCCTCTATCATCAGGTCCACGAGCGCTCACTGCAGAGCGACTTTCTGCTCATCATCCTGCGCGATCTCGTGCGCCGTCGCCCCTCCATCCGCATCATCCTCATGTCCGCCACCGTCAATGCCTCCATGTTCTCCAACTACTTCGCCGTTCGAATCCTCGATGACGAAGCTGAGGAGACGAAGGTGACGAAGTTGACGAATCAGGATGACGAAGCCGAGGTGGGCTTGCCTATTATGGTTGCACCCACGTTCCAAATCCGGACGTCCCCCGCGCCTTCGCTGCACATCCCCGGCTTCACCCATCCTGTGGAAGAGCATTGGCTTGAGGAGATTCTCATGATGACCGGATTCATCATCGAGCCGGGCTCGCAGTACGCGAAACGCGAGCGCTCGGCCGAGGTGCGCCGCTGATTGCCTCTGAGGACCCACTGATGGCCTCTGATGACCTCTGATGACCTCCTTTGGCACCAGAGACCATCGATGAGCGCCAACATCTTCGTGCCACCTTTGAGCGCCCGACACGGCGCCTCTCTGAGCGCCAAACACCACCTCACCTCCTCGCATGCCCTTGCCCAACACAGCGCGGTGGAGGGGAAGGGCTCGGCTTCTCCGAGATGGTCGCGATGCATGCGAACTTGCGCAAGGGCGACGGCTCTGGCAAGGCACGCGGCGCCATGCGAGACGCCCTGAGCGCGGCGAGTGCTCCAGCATGCAAGCGCTCACCACGGCGCCCCGCCCTTCCCCACAGGCGCGCGGCGCCATGCGAGACGCCCTGAGCGCGGCGGTGGCCAAGGAGGCGGCGCGGGCGGCGGCTGTGGCTGATGGTGCGGCGACGTACCCGGGGCACGTGTACGAGTCTCTCGAGATCATGGACGAGGAGCGAGTGAACATTGACGCGATTGCGGCGCTCGTGTTTCATCTCGATGCGCATCGACCGCCAGGCGCGATCCTTGTGTTCATGCCCGGTGACGACCCTGATGACGACTGATGACGCCCTGATGACCTCCTGATGACGCCCTGATGACCGCCAGGCGCGATCCTTGTGTTCATGCCCGGTGACGACCCTGCTGATGGACCCGTGCTTGCCTTCAGAGTTGCCTCGGTTTGCATGCTGATTGCCTTCTGATTGCCGTGATTGCCTTCAGAGTTGCCTCGGATTGCATGCTGACTGCTGATGGCCTTCTGATCGCCTCTCGTGATATCGTCCCAGGCGCCCATGAGATCATGGCGTTGCATGCAGCCCTCTCCGTCGGTGTTCCGTCAAGCCGAACGCTGCTGCCGCTCCCGCTACATTCGATGATTGCGCAGTCGGAGCAGGTGAGTGCTACTGATGACCACTGATGGCCTCTGATGACCTCTCTCATTGCAAGCCTCGGCCAAGCAGGGGAGTGCCACTGATGGCCACTGATGACCTCTGATGGGTCATGATGGCCTCTGATGACCACTGATGACCACTGATGAACACTGATAGCCACTGATGACCACTGATGACCACTGATGGCCACTGATGACCACTTCAATTGCGATCTCGGAGCAGCTCGCCGTCTTCCAACAGCCGCCCAACGGCCAGCGCAAGGTCGTGATTGCGACCAACATCGCCGAGACCTCGATCACGATTGATGACATCATCATCGTCATCGACTCGGGGCGTGCCAAGGAGAACCGATACGACGCGCTTAACAGGCTCCCGCAGCTGATCGACTGCTGGATCTCAACGGCGAACCGACGGCAGCGGCGCGGACGTGCAGGCCGTGTGCAGGCGGGCGAGGCGTTCTACATGTAATGACGGCTGATTGCGACGAGCCCTCGTCTGATTGCGTCCGATTGCGCCTGATTGCGACGAGCCCTCGACTGATTGCGCCTGATTGCGCCTGATTGCGACGAACCCGCGTCTGATTGCGCCTGATTGAGCCTGATTGCGAAGAGCCCTCGCCTGATTGCGCCTGATTGCGCCTGATGCTGTCCGACGGCCACTCTGATGGAGCATGTTTGCGGCAGGTACACGAAGGCTCGTTCGGACGGGATGGCTCCCTTCCAACCTCCCTGCCATGCATGCAAGCGCTCACCACGGCGCCCCGTGTCCCCACAGGTACACGAAGGCTCGTTCGGACGGGATGGCTCCCTTCCAACCTCCCGAGATGCTCCGCGTGCCTTTACACGAGCTCTGCCTGCAGGTGATGACCGCTGATGACCGCTGATGACCGCTGATGACCGCTGATGACCGCTGATGACCACTGATGACCGTTACGCGAGCTCTGTCTGCAGGTGATGACCGCTGATGGCCGCTGATGACCGCTGATGACCGCTGATGATCATTGGCGATCTTTCATCACCGTTGATGACCGCGCCGCCGCACGATCTCCGCCCGCAGATCAAGCTGCTCGACCTCGGCGAGATCGAATCCTTCTTGTCGAAGGCACTCAACCCACCTGCCGCACATGCGGTGCGGGAGGCGATCACGACGCTCGCCGAACTGCAGGTGCGATTATGATTGCCTCCCTCATCAGTTGATTGCCTCCCTCATCAGGCTGATTGCCTCCCTCATCACCTTGATTGCCTCCCTCATCACCTTGATTGCCTCCCTCATCAGGCTCTCGAGGGTCCTCAGCAGGAGCTCACGCCCCTCGGACACCACCTCGCGACGCTACCGGTAGACGTTCGCATCGGCAAGATGCTCCTCTTTGGCAGGTGCGAGACCGAGTTACAGATGGAGATTGAGATTGAGATTGAGGATTTAAATTGAGATTCAGATTCAGATTCAGATGCTCCTCTTTGGAGATCTGATGGCCCCTCTTTGGGCCCTCGCCATCATCATCGTGGTAGACGCCAACTGCCCCGTATCTTTGTAGAAGCTAATTGCCTCCTAATCGCCTCCTAATTGCCCTTAATCGCCTCCTAATCGCCTCTCACTCTCCCGCAGCATGCTCGGCTGCCTGCACCCCATCCTCATCATCGCCGCTGGCCTCTCCCTCCGCTCACCCTTCGTCGAGCCCTTTGACCACCGCGACGAGGCGCGCGCCGCACGCAAGAGGTGCATGCCGAGTGCATGCAGAGTGCATGCAGAGTGCATGCAGAGTGCATGCTGAGTGCATGCTGAGTGCATGCCGAGTGCATGCTGATTGCATGCGGAGTGCATGCGGAGTGCATGTTGAGTGCATGCTGATTGGCATGCTGATGGCATGCTGATTGGCTCCCTCGCGGGCGTGCTCCGCTCAAACCACCTCGCCATCTTGCATGCTGATGGCATGCTGATTGGCTCCCTCATTAGGTTCGCGGGCGTGCTCCGCTCAGACCACCTCGCCATCTTGCATGCTTATGAAGCGTTTCGTCGGGCGTCGGCGCGAGGCGCGGCGGCGGCGCGCGAGCTTTGCCGCACCAACTTCCTTTCTTGGGAGACTCTGACTCAAATGGACCAGGTGATGAGCCTCTGATGACACTCTGATGACACTCTGATGACACTCTGATGACACTCTGATGACACTCTGATGACACTCTGATGTGTCTCTGATGACACTCTGACTCAAATGGACCAGGTGATGGGACAGTTCCTCGAGATGCTCCTCGAGATCGGATTCGTGCAGCCGCAGCTTGCCCTGCCGCCGCCGCCGCCCACCCGACGTGCCCCCGCGCCCGACACGACGCCATCATCGCCCACGACGACGCCCACGACGACGCCCACGACGACGCCCACGACGACGCCCACGACGACGCCCACTACGACGCCCATGCCCGTCGTCCAACAGGAAGGTGCACCGGCTCAAATTCCCGAGCGGCGGGTGGCGCCGGACGGCGCGGCGTACACGCGCAACGAGTTTGTGGACTTTTTCGGGAGCACGCGAGAATGGGACCTCGCGGATCCAAGAAAGGAAATATCGGGCCGACATCAGGTCCACGAGGTCGAAGTTCGCGGTCAACGACATCAGGTCAACGAGGTCGAGGCGGCGAAGGAGTCTTCCACAAAAGGAAGCCTCCAAAAAAGGAAGGAGGCTGAGCCGTCCACCAAGGTGGAGCCGTTAGCCTCTCAGGCGAGTGTGAAGGCGATCATGAAGCAACGGCCGTTGGGAGGTGCCCACTACAACGCTCACGCCGCCTCGATACCGTGCGTGCGCGCCGTGTTGTGCGCGGGGCTGTACCCGAACGTGGTGCGTGCGTCGACGCTCGCGGATGCCGAGGGGGGCGGTGGCATTGGCGGCAAAGGCGGCAAGGGAGGCAAGGGCGGCGGCAAGGGAGGCAAAGGAGGCAAGGGAGGCAAGGGCGGCGGCAAAGGGGGGAGGGGTGGCACCCCCTCCCTCGAAGGGTACGGCAGTTGATTGCGGCTGATTGCCTCTGATGTCCGCGAACCGCCTCGGATACGAACTGCAGCTGATTGCGGATGATTGCGGATGATCACGGCTGATTGTGGCTGATTGCAGGTACGGCGGAGCTCCCGTCGAGATCCACCCATCCTCGGTGAATTCGGGCCTACCTCTCTTCGAATCGCGATGGCTCGTGTACTACGAGAAAGTGCGCTCGCACTGATGACCCTATGATGAGCCTCTGATGAGCCTCTGATGAGACTATGATGAGACTATGATGAGCCTCTGACCCGCTGATGAGCCTGTGATGAGCCTCTGATCTTGGCACGTGCTTCTACGGACAGGTGCGCACCGGGCGCGTGTACCTGCGAGATTCGTCAATGGTGACGCCCTATCCGCTCCTCTTATTTGGAGGCGAGCTCAAGGTTCGTCAATGCCCTTGCCGCTAATGCCCCGCATGTCCCCGCATGCAAGCGCTCACGACGGCGCCCAGACCATCTCCCCCGTCAGGTGCGCCACGCGGAGCAGACGATCACCATCGATGGTTGGATGGAGTTTGAGGCGCCGCCGCGCGTGGCGGTGCTGTTTCGTCAGCTGCGGGTCGAGCTCGATAAGCTGCTGCTGGCCAAGATTGCGGCGCCCACAGCCGAGGCCGACCTGACCGGTAGGACCGTTGGGGCGATCGTGCAGCTGCTCCAGGAGGAGGAGGGCTTCTACGTCGCGCAGGGCCACTAAATAAATAGGAGGCCACTAAAAAGTAAAATAGCAGCAGTACATCTACATGTAGCCGCTATGGACGCCATGATGAACTTCCAAATAATAAATTCACGCAAAATAATAAAGGAGATTAATAACAATCTACAATGAATGTAACTATCCTGGCCTCCAGGTGTAAACCTGGTCGCGCGTTGAACCGTTGAATTGCGGTTCATCAAAGCTACACAAACGCATCCTGGTGAGCGCGACAACCCTCCAGTCCCTGCTAAAGCTAGACCAGGCTTACATCGCGGTGGGTGGGCCTGGGCGGGACACTCAACTCTCATCGGAGGATTCGACGACATGCGCGACATTGCGCATCGAGAACTCCCCCCCAATGAGGTGCAGAGATGCCGAGTAGCACACGATCTTCCCCGTGTATCTCCCGTAAGGGTTAATCAGGATGCGCATCGACTAGCTTCGAGGGTCCCCCTTGGGTCTCGAAACCTGAGCAGCAGATCTCCCGATAGGTATCCCCATGTATGCTACTGATGGCTCCGCTGTCTGTCTCTTCACACGTTGGTTCACGGCCGCTTAAGGTAGTCCGCTCGCACTCATTAGGGTAATTACTAATTTTGGAAATCAGCCCTACATAAATCAATGAGTCCCAAGGCCCCCGGACTCATTGAACCTCCAGCTCCCTCGCCTCCAGCTCCCTCGACATAGCATTGAACCTCAAAACCTCTGCATCCCACGCCACCTCATTCGGGCATTCCGCCTTTGCAGCCTCTGCGGCAGCTGCGAGCCTAGCATCCACAGATGCTGACCTAGCAGCCACTGATGACATTCTAGAAGCTTGTGCGACCCTTGCGGCCGCAGCTGTCGTCTCCTCTGCCGCCGCGAGCGCCTCCAACTCCCTCGCCGCCTCCGCCGCGATCGCCGCCACCGACCTGGCCGCCTCCGCCAACCTCGCCGCCTCTGCCAACCTTGCCGCCTCCGCCGCGATCGCCGCCACCGACCTGGCCGCCTCCGCCAACCTCGCCGCCTCTGCCAACCTCGCCGCCTCCGCCGCCACCGACCTGGCCGCCTCCGCCAACCTCGCCGCCTCCGCCGACCTCGCCACCTCTGCCGCGGCCGCCGCCACCGACCTGGCCGCCTCTGCTGACCTCGCCGCCTCCGCCGCCGCGTTAGCCTCCGCCGACCTGGCCGCCTCCGCCGATCTGGCCACCTCCGCCAACCTCGCCACCTCCACCGCCGCGTTCGCCTCCGCCGACCTGGCCGCCTCCGCCGATCTGGCCACCTCTGCCGACCTCGCCGCCTCCGCTGATCTTGCCTCTGCCGCGCATGCGAGTGCTGACCTCTGAGCCGCATTCACATAGCTCGCGCTCGCATTCACATCGCACG